>JAWNPI010000015.1:0-21665 GCA_035047625.1 Drosophila mettleri | reverse complement strand
AATATAAATTATTGAATTAAGGAGCTCATACGCGCGTATCTGGATAGATATATATTATATATATTATTAAGGTGTACATATAAAACGATGCTATAAAGATAAAATATATGTATTTATAATGCGTATATATAATAATGTGAGTCAGTATTAATCCTGTATATGGAAACGTTACAAATTAGGCAGCTCTTTTCAAAAGTTATTTTTTTAAATCATTTAAATTTTGAATATTTGATAAAAATTTCTCTACAGATTAAATTGTTAAACCATCGTGGTATCAATAGTAACTAACTAATTTAGCTTAACCTTTGACCAGACTAATCTTCATGAAGCCCACGTCGGTTTACTTTGCACTTTATTTAGCTTCTCAATCGTGCTATCGGGATGACGGTTCGGCACATTGGAGAAGGGCAAAGTATATGAGAATCAACTGGCGGCAACCAAATAACAGAGAACAGAATTCAATTGTGGCTGCTGATTCAGTTGCTGCTGGTGGTGCTGCTGTTGTAATACGAAACCTGTGAAACTGTTGTGGCTGGAGGGATGATAAAGGGTTGGAGCCCGGCCTTGAGGTTTAGATTGAAATGCTGCCTTCATTCCGCCACTTGGTTGGCCACTCAAATGCAACACGGCCAATTAATTACGCAACAACCAACCAGCCTGACAGCCAGTCAGCCCGTCAGCCCGTCAGTCCGTCTGCCAGTGAGACGGTGCACAACCAAACGAGCCGCTGTGACCGCAGCATTCTAGGGATTTCACCCACACATACACACTGTGCCACCTCACCTGGTCAATGCGGCGCATACGCTTAATAGCCTGTCAGATGGCTGCATAGTGGGATTTCCTTTTTCACCAAATTAATTTGCGCGAATTATGCGGGCAATGCGGCAATACTCGGGTTTGGCCACAAATTGAAGTGCTTACATTGAAAAGCGCGCATGATTAAAATTGAATTAAAAACATTTCAAATCGAGGCAATGTTTGTACTACAGCCACGCCCTCTCTCAACTACTGTCCCTATGGCCAGATGAGTTTCCACTGTACACATGATGCGGCCATCTGGTTAGCATAATTACTTTGCCCTATTCCCCTCAAATTTCGATCCTCGTTGCTCTTGCAGTTTGCATTTTAATTTCTTTGCTCCATTTCCGGTTCGGTCTGAAAGGGCTGGGTTGTGGACAACGAGTGCTAATCAGTGTTTGCTTCCGGACTGTGGACTGCTTTGGCCTCAAGATTTATGCCATCGTTTCGCCCTGTTGACATGCTACATCCGAACTGCGTCCCAGCTGCAATGACCGTAGGTCTCCCAAATTAAATGTGTAAACCGCATAAATTAAGTTCCTACGCAAGTTCGCTGAGTTTATTGAGTCAGTATTCCTACGAGCTACACGAAATTTCATTTGTCCAATATAAAAATTCAATGCGGGATCACTTTAAAGTTAAAATATAAATTAATCAGAAAAGTTAAGTTAAAAATGAAATCGTACTATGCTACTACCAAGCCAGAGGAATTTTTCAAATAAGGTAAAGCAATTTTTATAACTTTTTTCTTTCGTAGAGCACGCCCGAGGGTTGTCTTCTTGCTTAGGTTTTTTCTCTTTTGATTTCTGAACAGTTTTAGTAACTTAATTTTGTGTACACTGTCCTGTTGTTCCGCCTTTGGCCAGTCGCCAGCTGCCACTACCAACTCGAACTATTACCTTTGCTGTCGGTACATTTATCTTGGTCATGTCTTCACCGTGTGTAATTTTAATTTGCTCTTCTCTATATATTTTTACGTTATTCAGTCCCCTAGGCCCACACAGAGCGTCCTTTATTTTCGTTTAATTTATTGTGTGTGGTAGTGTCCATCACTTTTTTCGATCACTTCTTTTTTTTGGTGTCCTTTAGTTGGTTCCCTAAATATCATTCCTTTCTAGGATCCCACAGAAAGCGTCGTCAATATAAAATGCGTTTAGGCTTCAGAGCTATGCGAAAGTGCAGTACATTGGTCTATTAATATATTATAAATTATAAGCATTCAACATTCGTATCTAATATTTTAGATTGTAGAAATTTATGTCTCCATAGATTCGAAATTATGAAGCTCACAAATATATTAAACCATCTTATCCTATAAGAGGTATGCGATCAAATTTCACTTATTATATTATAAATCAAGAAATATATTGAAAACTAATTAACTGGCTGGCGGTAAATAGTTTCATTTTAGAAATGTTGATCATGCTAAAACTGAGATACCAAATTCATGCGATAACTAAGGTCTACACAATGCAATCACATTCTATTTACGTATGTTTAACTTCGATTGTGGCAAAACAGCATTGTGTAACAATTATGCTTGCGCAACAATAATAGCAGCAACAACAACAAAACAGCAGCAGCAACTTCTAAATGTACTTTCCAAAAATTGTTCCACGACCTTCAAACAAACAAACCAACTGGCAAAACCTGCTATAACTACCACCAACAACAATAAAACTGGCGACACATAAATCGCATAGGAAATATAGCTGAAAATCTAAAAAAAAAATATTTTATATTTATAACAAGTAACAAAACTCTAGTCGGGGCGCCCGACTAGGGAATACCTTAATCCCACCCGCTCTTCAGTTTTTGAATATACACAGTAAATTGTATGTATAAAATAATTATTAAATACAAAAATACATTGCCCGCTCTTTATTTGTTTAGCGCGTTTTTGCAAAGTGACCAAACATTAAATCTTAATAACTTTTGCTTTTATTAACGGATTTTGATGAAATTTTCGCCAAATGATTTCAATATTTTTTAGTTTATTAACAAGTAACAAAACTCTAGTCAAGACTGCTCGACTAAGAGATACCCTTGATCCATTGAGCTGTAATACCAATCATTAAAAGTTTTATTTATTCATTCAAAGAAACATACGCATGCAGGAACATTCACGTAATATGTTTACTGCGCAGTTATGCGACTGCAGAAGAGGCTGTACTATTGAAACTTTATTGTTTAATAACTTATTGAAATTTTTTGGGACTGATAATGACATTAAAATGTATCTATTTGCTAAATTTCAAGTCTCTAGTATTTGATATGGGCGAATGGGGCTGGCAAAATCCAAAAATGACAAAATGTTCGGATTCAATATAGCAATCAACCACAACTTAGTCCACGATTCTATCATTAACGGACGGACGGACGAACGGATAGACGGACAGGGCTAGTTCAACTCAGCTCGTCGAGCTGATCAAGAATATATATACTTTATGGGGTGAGGCACACCTCCTTCTGCCTGTTTTTTGATATTCCATTTTCAATGGATTCAGGGTACAAAAAGCATTTTACATATATGCCATAATTGCTACTGAACACATTTTTCAATATTATGGGGAAATTCGGGGCCGGTATCCACAAAAAAAAAAAAAAAATGTAGCAAAAACCGAAATTAGTTCTAATAAATATATAGCTACATGCCAAATTTGATGACGGCTTGTTCTCCTGATCAAGAATATTTATACTATGGGGTGTGGCACTACTTCTTCTGCCTGTTACATACTTTTAACAAAACCATTATACCCTGTTTTCATATTTTCAATGGCATCCGGTATAAGAGGAAAGAAAACTAGTGGGTGTCAGACTAGTAGATACTTGATACCAGTGCTCCATCATAGTTTTTGAAAGTCTTGAAACTTTCACTATATAATAAATATTTTCTAAAAATATTTTTCTGTTTTAAAAAAATTCCATATGAATCACATATTAAAATTGATCGGAAAAAGTTATCGATTTTCTAAACAAAGACAATAAAAATGCAAGATTCTGAGATCGACGCTGTAATACATATAGACAGGGCTAGTTCAATTTAGCTCGTCGTCCGTATCAAGAATATATATACTCATGCCTCCTTCTGCCAGTGATATACATTTTCACAAAAACATTATACCCTGAAATTTCATTTCATTTCATAGATTCATGGCATAAAAACTGAAAAAAATAAATGAAATAAAGTTAAGTTAAGTTAAAAGTCAGCGGCCAGCAGAGGCAAATAAAGTCAACTGCAAACATGGCAACAGCCAGTGACCAAAAACAAGTTAAAGCTGTTGAGTAGAAAATAAATGACTGGAGGATACCCTAGACTTAGCATACAGTTCGTAAGAGAGATGCTGTTTGTCCAGTGATACTGACTAATTGTTTTACTTTTGTGCTATAACTTCACAGAAAAACAATAATAAAACAATTATGCGTTAGTTTAGCTTTTTATTTTGTATGCAGCTGCATGCAATTTGCATATATATTTTAATTGCTGTACATCTTGACTTACGTTTAGATAAATTTTATATACTATATATATATATATATATATATACTATATAATTGATAAAGGGAAAATTGGGTGTACTGGTTTTGTGCAAATGCTTGTAACCGGGGAACGCCGGTTAAATATATATACATTTGATTAGAACGAAAAGCTGGTTGATTTATCATCAAAGCTTACTCAGCCGCAGCACTGCTTTTGCAGCATGAGATGTACTATGTAAACTTTTTTGTTGAATACAATGCATTTTTTAGGGCAAATATGCGACAAAGACGAATATACGAATTTATTACTGCTATCCCTCAAAACTAAGAAAACATTTCCATCTTGAATCGTCCTAGCGTTCAGTCTCCAAAGCGCATGCAAATTTTCGATTATTACAGAAAAAGAAAACAAACTCGTACTGTGTATGGTATTTAGGTGTCTGGCTTTTCCTCGTTGCAGTTGGAAGCAACTATCTGCGTAATACTCTCTTCCTGTAGGTGCACCTGTCTTTTAAGATTCAAAAACATTTACATAATCTGAAGAGGAGGTCAACAGCAGCTAAAAAGTGCCAACTTTTCGTAACCCTGATAGCTCTAAAGATATAAATTTTTAAGATTTAACGCTGAGGGAGAAAATTCTGAACGTAAGTATGTACGCCATATACTTCGATCCGATTTACAACGCCCCTAGAGGGTGTGGATTTAAAACCTATGTTTCAAATCTTATAGGATCTTAACGTGCCACATTTGAGGGCTCTAGCTCTTCAACTGTAGAAGATACAGTTTCATCAGATTTACCACGCCCCCAATGGGCGTAGATATATCCTTTGATCTTGATTTGTCAACTCGAACCACTTTAACTAATACTGTTTCTGGCTTGCATATCCTTGCTTGCCACGCCCCTAGTGGGCGTTTTCAATTTCAAGTCAGACCGAAGGACGAATGGCCGGTCGGACATTGTACAAAACCAATATTTTTCTTTTTCCCTTTGAAAACAAAGTATAACAAGTAAGAAAACTCTAGTCGGCGTGCCCGACTAGCGGATACCCTAATCCCACCCGCTCTTAGTTTTTTAATATGTACAACCATCTATGACAATGGTACTAAGAATGTCGATCAAAGAGGAATTACGCAAACAAATTCGACACAAAGATTATACCAGCACACTTTTGCAAGCTCACAAGAATTGTTCCGTTACTATTAAAGAAGAAGAATCAAAAAACAAATTCGCACTATGACAAATTGCGCCGAGCGGCAATTGGAACTAGGTAGCAATATATATATATATATATATATATATATATACACATATATATATATATATATATATATATATACATATATATATATATATATATATATATATATATATATATATATATATATATATATATATATATATATATATATATATATATATATATATATTATATATATATATGTAGTTTGATGTGTATTTTAACCAATTTCGAATTTTGTTAATTTTGGATACCGTCCCCAAATTTCCCCAACATTTTAAAAATGATGTGTTTTATATTATGACATATATATATATATATATATATCTTTTTAAAAACAAAAATAATTTTTTAAATCATATGGTGAATGTTTCATCAAAATCCGTTGAAAAACGCAAAAGTTTTTAAACAAAATGTTTTCTAATTTTTCAGCAGTGCGAATTAACAAGATATGAAACGAAATCAAAATGCAAAGATGGTGGGGCTTTTTTTTTTTTTGCTTTTCATTTAATTATAATGTAGATGCGAGATTCAAGGTAACTAACAATCATTCATTTTTTTGTGTGCGAATAACGAAGCAGCGGAAACAAATTGCGAACAAAGCAAAAACGCTTACACAATTTAATCAACTTCAGATAATAAATTAACAATTAAGAAGACTGTAGTCACGGCGGCTCGACTAAAAGATACCCTGAATCCTTTGAGATGATGTACCAATTCATTAATAGCAAGTAACACATGCGAACACAAACACACACGAATACACACGCATTCATATGCACTTCACATATATCAAGTACCAGAGACATGAAATTTGAAAAACAGCCCATATGTGTGTCATAATCTTGCCTTAATTTCAAACAAAACAAATATCTAGAAACAAACTTATTCAACAATTAAGCTTCCATTATACAGCCCTTACTGCAACAGCAGCGCTTCCGCTACATAAAATTTGCAATTTGCACATGCAGGCATGTGTATACATTTGTGTATGTGTGCATTTGTTTTTTTTTTTGCTAATAATGAATAAAATAAACGCATAATAATTTTTGAATCAGCTCAAAGGACTTAGATTATCTCTCGCGCCGCTTCGACTACAGTTACTTACTTGTTTATATAAAGTCTCTAGCTTTTATTGTTTACGAAATCACATGAACGGACAGGGTTAGTTCAACTGAACTCGTCGAGCTGATCAAGAATAAATATACCTTATGGGGTGAGACACGCCTCCTTTCTGCCTGTTGCATACTCAAAACCATTGTACCCTGTTTTCCTATTTATATATAAAATAACATATAAGAAATGTGGTCGAATAATATACAGTATACAATCAGGAACACTTAAAATTTGATCAGCAAAGATAGAGATGGCTTGCAGCTTCCAAACGGCTTGCAAACGCACAACTTGACAATAACTACGAACATTAAATATAGACCCACAAAGCTGACACGCAATTAAATTTACCTAGAGTTATTTTAATGTACTAGACGTAAGAGCATTGTATTCATAATAATAATTCAATGGAGAAATAGGTGTTACTACATGGAGCACATTAATCCAACTGCAGAAAACAAAATATATGTTGAAATTTGAGCGAAATTAGCGGATTTCTAAACAGCCAAAATCTGAAAAAAAGTCTTTTTATTTATGTGAAGATAAGGTATACCGCCTTGTCAAACAGATCATCCTCCGTAAGGGTTTGCACAAGTAATAAAATTGCGCTACAATTCCACTCTGCAATCTAATCAAATGTTTATAGTAATCGAAAGTGCAGTTATATTTTTTTACACATGCGCAATTATGTGGGCACATTATAATGGAGCATTATAAGCAGAAAGCTACCGAGTCTTACGAATATTCTTTACATCTATGACTGTAATGGAGCAAAGCACAGAGGAACACGGGGCTGGGTGGATTCTCTGCAGCACTAGAGTGACTCAAGTCTTCGGTTTATGAGCTACATTTAGGCTGCGATAAATGGCATAATGTACCCTCATAAATCGTGTGACGAAAGCCTGGAACCCTAAAGCGAAAAACAGCCAACCGGCTCTCTGCGGGAAACTGAGTTGGATGGATGGACACTCAACGCAATTGAAGCGTTGCATCGCATCACCAAGGCCACAGCCCCAAGTCACAGCGACACTCCGTGTCATAATAGGCGCAACAACTCCGCGACAGAGAAAAGCAAACGAACATCGGATGCAATAAGCGGAGTGAACAAGCTGAGTACATAAGCACATAAGTACGACTGTGAGAAGAGAGTGTGTTTACATTCATATGGGTGCCGATCAGAGATGAGAGCGTGAATGCGGCGTGTAAGCAAAAAAAAAAAATTCAGCTCAACTCCATATTTACTCAGTTCTCAACAGAATTCTAACGCAACCACCCTAATAACCATATGAAACAGATTTAATAGCAATTAGATTTATTATCATAAATGAGTAAAATTATCAACGGATTTTGATGAAACTTTCACCAATAAATAATTATTGTTGTATTTAAAACGACCAAACAGTAGTTTAGAGACTCTAGCTCATAAGATAAACAAGTAACGAAACTCTAGTCGAGACTGCTCGACTAAGAGATACCCTGAATCCATTGAGCTGTAATACCAATCATTAAGAGCTTCATTTATTCATTAATAGTAAAACAACACATGCACACACACACACACCCAAACATATGCATGCACGTAATATGCTCACTGCACAGTTTTGCGGCTGCAGCAGAGGATGTGCTATGGAAACTTTATTGTTTAATAACTTTTTTTCTCGACCTATGTTCTTAATGAAATTTTCGGGGAATGATTATGACATGCAAATGTACCTATTTGCCAAATTTCAAGTCTCTAGTATTTGATATACGTGAGTTATCGTTTTTGTTAAATTGTGGGCGAAAGGGGCGTAGCATCAAAAATCCAAAAATGACAAAATGTGCGGATTCAATATAGCAATCAAACACAACTTAGTGCACGATTCTATCTTTAACGGTGTGCACGCCAGACCTCAAAAACAAAGCGATATTTTCGATAGTTATCGATAAAAAAGAAATGGGATGAGTTATCGAAAAAAAAAATAAACTCGTACAGCGTATGGTATTATCGAGCATTTTGCTTTTTATTTGAAGTCTCTAGCTTTTGTGGTTGCAGAAATCCAGGTGTTTACACGGACGGACGGACGGACGGACGGACAGACGGACAGGGCTAGTTCAACTCAGCTCATCGAGCTGATCAAGAATATATATACTTTTTGGGGTGTGGCACGCCTCCTTCTGCCTGTTACATACATTTGCACAAAAACATTATACCCTTAAATTTCCATTTTCAATGGATTCAGGGTATAAAAAAGATAAAAAATCTTAATTAATTTTTTTATGGTTTTAAATCGATAACAATTATTCAGGAATAGTTATCGATTTTCTGAAGCAAACTCGATATGCGCGCTGTATACACGAGCCTAACAAAAAAAAAATGCAAGTCTCTAGCTCTTATAGGTTCTGAGATCGACGCGTTCATACATACGGACAGACAGACAGACGGACGGACGGACACACGGAGAGACGGACAGGGCTCAATCAACGTGGCTTGTCGTCCTGATCAAGAATATATATACTTTTGGGGGTGTGGAACGCCCCCTTTTGCCTATTACATACTATTAACAAAAACATTATATTATGTTTTCCCATTTTTGGAAACAGGGTATCAAAAAGGAAAACTGTGGGACGTCCGGGCAAAAAGAAAAATAGGGAACGGAATATATATATGTATATGTATATATAAATATATGTATCGGTTAATAAGTTTTACGAAAACAATTAGGAAGTTAAGTTCTACAAAACACGGAATGCCCACTCTCTCATTGAATGCAAAGATTCCATCAATCAAGCAAAATCGTCATCAACGACATTGCCCATATGAGAGATAAATGACAGCGGAATATACATAGCTGCATGGAATATTAAATAATGGGCGGCTAATATCATAAATTCTTTAATTCAAGTATATAGCGGAAATACAAATTGTATTCATGCTTACAAATGCAAATGGAGATTGAATATTAAAAATAATACTTTTACTTTTTGGTTACTTTTAATTTTATAGGCTCCTTAAAAGACCTATTATCTTCAATTAGTAGACATGTGTTATTATATCGTAAAAAACTATGAAAATTCGTATCTGTGAGCTATGAAAATCTTAATTGTATAATATTATTCCCGTTCATCAAAATGCAAACTTAAAACTAACTTAAAACTAATTAGATATTAATGTATATGAGCTAGAACTTAGGACTTTAATTGGATATAAATTATTATCATAAATTTAACAATGCTGTGAATTCAATTTTTAACTGCTCTTTAATTATAGTTGAGCCCAAAATAAGGCTAAAATATTAAATGCACATTAAATGCGCTTACAGAACCACAAAGCCCTAAAATAGAAATAAAATCAATTTAATGCGCATAGCAGTTCAATAAACAACTGTCGTCGCACCCATTCGCCCAGAAACGAATAGTCGTGACTGCTCGTATAAGAGATACCCTGAATCCATTGAGCTATAATACCAATCATTAAGAGTTTCATTTATTCATCAATAGTAAACAACACATGCACACACAGAAACATATGCATGCACGAACATGCACGTAATATGCTTACTGCGCAGTTATGCGACTACAGAAGAGGCTGTACTATTGAAACTTTATTGTTTAATAACTTAATGAAATATCCGGGGAGTGATTATGACATTCAAATGTACCTATTTGCCAAATATCAAGTCTCTAGCATTTTGCATTTTATTTCAAGACTCTAGCTTTTGTAGCTTACGAAATCCACGTGTTTACACGGGCGGACGGACAGACGGACAGGGCTAGTTTTTGTCGTTGCTTGCAGCTGCTGTTGCTTCTGATACTGCCACAGCCAAGTTGCCAATATGTTGCACACAAATTATTATTATTTATAAGCATTGGAGTTGCCAAAAGCAGGCAAACTGTGCCAAATTGATTTTATTGCAGCTGAAAAGTTCCATTGACAATTTTCTCTGCATAGTGTATGTGCGTGTGCGAATATAAACGATGCTTTAAAAACTTATCGGAAGTGCTTAGAACTTGCTACTTGCAAGAGATTGCAGTTTGCGAATTGCGGAACAGACTATTAAATGGCAGCCGAATATAAGTTTTTATCAAAAAGTTTTAATAACAATTTTTCGTTCTTTTATTATATTGATAATAATGGCTTAAATGGACATAAAACAAGCCTTGAAAGTTTGTTTGTTTTCCAGCTCGGGTTGAAGGTTTTTTAGAATATTAAATCATATTTTTAATATATATTTAAGAAATTAATTAGTAATCAAGAAATTGTAAGCAAGCAGAGTACTAAATGATTATATACAATGGAATTATTTTATTTTAATAAATAAATATTTTAAATTGCTTAATTTTATAAATTTTATTAACAGTTCATAATTATTTTGGATACCATTTACTTGGAAGTAGTCGATATAAGTTAACAATTAAATCTCGCACTAACGCGATTATATCGAATTAGTATGTATTGTTGGTCAACAGCCTTTAAGTGATTTTCTTGTAAGGACTTTTAATTCCCAATTAATTCAAGCTTCTTGTAACTTAATGCCTTGTCGCTGAAATTCATAACATTATTTCGGTACTGAAGAAATCAAGTATTCTAATACTGAGAAATCAAGTATTCAAGGAATCACGTAAATGTGATCAAGTAACCATGATAAGTTCTTATTTTGAATTGTTAGAATAAGTTGCAACATGACAAAAAAAGTAACGTTAGCTAGCTGACTGCTGATTGTAATAAGGACAGCAGGAGGCTGTCATTATTACCCCGCCTTTGTCGTGGGCCATAATATCACTGGGCCACAACGCCTGTGATTGGAATTAATTCCCTATATTGATTGAGATTAATTCCCCAACATAGTGAGTGAAACACAGGGGACGCAGGATATTCAGAGAGAGGACCTATTAATTCATAATCTTCAGACTGTATTCCTTTGAATGCCCTTTATTATAATCTATAATATAATAATTTTATAGTCCTAAATAAATATATTATATTATATATTCAAGACTTAGAATAGGAATTTAAGATTGTACAAATATGTGCGAAATATGTGTGGAGCTGTATTATATTTAGAAGTCTGTTGCATAAATATGTCTATTTCTGTGGCTCTTGTCATCTTTACTAAAAGGAAGCTAATATCCAATTAAAGGAAAAGAGAAATGGGAAAGACAAGCGCTTATCTGAGTATGCAGATTTGACCAGGCCAGGCCAGTATAATTTTTGGATTCTAGCCGAGCCCTTCAAAGCGAACTTCTTAATCATATTGAGGCGGGACCACAAAAGATAGGTCTAAAAGGCGACCGCAGCGCACACAGACAAATACCTGGCATCAGGGCCATCTAGATAAAAACAAATATAAACAAATGGCGGCAGCATTTTTTTCTCACTTTTTCCTCAACACAGTTTTATATAAAGCTGGAACAAAAATTCTTGAAAAAATGCAAAGCCCCAAGAGACGTGTGCAGATGCCGATTCGAAGGGGTGTCTAGTCGGAACCTAGAGGTCGAGGGGATTTTTGGGGCCATTTTATTTATTGTTATTTCATTTGGACCGCAAATTAAAAGCTATGAATAAGAGTGCAAAGTGAAGCATGATAAGAAATAAAAAAAAACAACAAGGTGCGGGAAAAGTAAAAATTGCTAACAATAACAACAACGAAAATACAAATAGAAAAAGTCCATGAAAAACATATACATGTTGAAAGCGGAAGTAAAAGCTTATTAAAGCTAACACGGACCACATAAACCAAGCGACAAAAGAGAAGCGAAAACTGAATTGAAAATGAAAACGGGAAATGGAAAATGGGGTTGGACTCAGCTTGAATCAGAGCTCATAGCTAACGGAAACAGAGAGCTCAAAAACAAACACTAAATCAAACATTACACCCAACAAAACAGACGGGCTGTGAAAAGTGAAATGGCGAGAGAAATAAGTATAAAAATGTGTAAGGAAAATTGTGGAAAAATCAAGCAAAAAAACTCATAAAACAACAAAAACGACAACAGAATGAGCTGCGCGAGGGAGGCAAAGCTCTTTTTTATTTGAGAACATAAAGCAAATGCCAGACTAAAGTAAATATCAGGCACCCGATGGAGAACTGGCATGTGGGCATAAGACAAATGTGGGCGCCACCGCGACTTTCTTCCTGCGCCCACTTTTGTTTTTATTGCTGCTCCTGTCGCTGCTGGCATCCTTTTTACAATATTAAACGTAGCAATGACACCCATGGGTGCTGCCACGCCTCCAACATTGGCGTGCTGCCATGGGTTAAGCTGACTCTTCATTCTCTGTCTTTAGATCTCTCTATCTCTCTAACTTCCTTTCTTCCTCTCTCACTTTCTTTATCCCTGTGTGTGTACTATGCTAGACAACTAAATATATACACCTAGTTATTTGTTGGGGTATCTGTTTGCACGGCGGCAGCACACAAAGTGAAATATCAGGGGAATTAAAGACATTGTGCGGATTTGCAATGAATGCCTCGCTGGGCATGAATGAGTCAACTCCATGGATGAGCAAATGAATGAACGAGCCAGAATACGAATGTTTGTGTGTCGGTATGGAATGACTGAATGAATGACTGATTGTTGACGCCGCCTGCCATTGCCTGCGGATAGACCTCCAGAGCTACTGGCTTCAGAGCCTTAGTACACCAGAGCTTCACTTTAGCCTGTTGATTGAGGGGCTTGAATTCGTTTTCCTTCTTGTTTTTTACGTATTGACAGCAGCCATTTTAGAGCTTAAGCTCTCTTAACGAACGCTGCCAACTGTACCCAGCTAAGAAATACAAATTTAAACAAGTAACAAAACTCTAGTCGAGACTGCTCGACTAAAAGATACCCTGAATCCATTGGGCTGTAATATCAATCATTAAAAGTTTCATTTATTTATTAATAGTAAACAACACATGCACACACATGCACGAAAATGCACGTAATATGCTTACTGCGCAGTTATGCGACTGCAGAAGATGTTGTACTATGCAAAATTTATTGTTTAATAACTTTTTTTCTCGACTTATGTTCTTAATGAAATTTTCAGGGAGAAATTATGATTTGAAGTCTCTAGCATTTGTGGTTTACGAAATCCACGTGTTTATACGGACGGACGGACAGTCAGACAGGGCTAGTTCAACTCAACTCATCGAGCTGATCAAGAATATACATACTTTACATTCGCACAAAAACATTATACCCTGATTTTCTATTTTCAATGGATTCAGGGTATAAAAAACATCATTAAAGCAGTTAAAGACAATGAAGATAATAACTTTAATAAGCAAGCAATATAGAGAATTACGTTGGTCTCAAATCTGCCATTAGGTACTTTCACTTTGCCAAAAGCTTCTAGCAGATAAGCATCTTGAAGCTTAAAGGCTTTAACTAATACTTTAAAATACTTTTAAAGTTCTAAAGGTACTCTTTGTGTCACATTAGTAAGTAAGATCTCTTGGTTAATTAGAAAATATCTTAGAAGAGCTTGACAGTCATGCACTTCTGCACAACATGCTGACTACTTAAAGTCTTTAATGCTTCAATCTCTGTGAGCATGCTCATCTGCTCTATTATTCAATCGAGATGAGCTGTTAGCCTTCAGTTTCAAATAGTCAGAAGCTGTCTTATCTTAAACAAATTCCTCTGATGAGCGTCACACTCAACACAATAAACTTCAAATAGATGTATATGTACATGATACGTATTTGAAATCCAGATCTTCAGCTATTAATCCACTAACTCATCGTAGGACGTCAATCAGACAGGGGAGTGCCCATTCTCCCATTGAATATCAGGCGTACCTAAAACCTAATCCGTTGCAAAGTGCTCCTGTTTTATAAGTAATATGAACGAGTAAAATGTATAACCCACAGGCGAACGACAAGCTGGCACAAACAACACGCTCCTCGCCAGGGATAAGCCAAAAGGTCTGCACTTACAAAATACACATTTACTTATGTATATATCTTTATGTAGATGAGCTCGTGTTCCCATCCATACATACGAATATTGTATTGTGTGTGCGTCTCACTCCAATCCTATTTCCACATAACTGTTATCGTACCCTCTGCTCTTCCCTTTCTTTTCTTTTCAAAACTCTTCTAACCTCTTCTAATGCTAACACACACTCACTTACACATACAATTTTGTTTATCAATGGAATAAAATGAAAACAGAAAGAAGAAAATAAAAAGAAATAAAAAAGCATGACAAGTTTATTTCGGAGACACTTCGTGAAATTTGAACGTCAAACGGGATTCCAAAGTTCTTTTTTGAAGTGTGTCAATGTGCTAGAGGCATTTTGTGATATCCTGTATATATGTTTGAAAAAAACATATAAGAACTCTGGTCGAGATGGCTCGACTAATAGATACCCTGAATCTATTGAGCTGATGTACTAGCCAACCAATCATTTAAAGCATATTATATATGCAATATGCATTCTTATACAGTGACAGCGCTGCGGATGATCGATGCTTGGCAAGTTTGCATAACCAAGATATGTGTTTATCATCTTTAAATTCCCTTATACAAATGAATTGAGCATTCACGAAAACAAAATCACAAGGTATCATTAGTTACATTTATTTAGTTTACTTGTACTGTTATTACATATGAAATCTTTGAATCTTTGAATAAGAATGTGTGAAATTGTGAAAATGAAAAAGTCCAATACTCTTCAGAAAAGTATGTAAAAATGAATATGCCTCTTTGAAGTCAAATTAAAGCGCCATAGGCTGAAAGGAAAATATAACAAGTAACAAAACTCTAGTCGAGACTGCTCGACTAAAATCTGTAATACCAATCATAAAAAGTTTCATTTATTCATTAATAGTAAACAACACAAGTACACAAACAAACATATGCATGCACGAACATGCACGTAATATGCTTACTGCGCAGTTATGCGACTACAAAAGAGACTGTACTATTGAAACTTTATTATTTAATAACTTAATGAAATTTCCGGGGAGTGATTATGACATTCAAAATGTACCTATTTGCCAAATATCAAGTCTCTAGCATTTTGCATTTTATTTGAAGTCTCTAGCTTTTGTGGTTTACGAAATCCACGTGTTTACACGGACGGACGGACGGACGGACAGACGGACAGACGGACAGGGCTAGTTCAACTCAGCTCGTCGAGCTGATCAAGAATATATATACTTTATGGGGTGTGACACGCCTCCTTCTGCCTGTTACATACATTTGCTCAATAACATTATACCCTGATTTTCCATTTTCAATGGATTCAGGGTATAAAAATGCCGTAAAATGGAAAGGGTTATACACGAATCTCTCATACGGTGCGAGCTCAAGTGGCAAATGGGCCTTTCGCCAACTGTTACTAATCTCAGTAATGGTAAACGACCGTTCGAGTACTTATCATATGTCACAACGACCGAATCGAGGAAATGTCTAGATGAGGCCGTGGCGCTATCAGTAAACGGTAATCTTATCAACGGACTGCAACACTTCTCGCTGACAATTGTTAGAAGTGTTTTTGTAAATGGATCCCTTTACACGTGGAGTCTTGGCTGGCCTGGGGACTGTTGTTTGAAAACAAAAGAGGACATTGACTGCAGTTTTCAGAGTATGACACTCAGTGCATAAGTCTCCCAACTCGACCCCACCCATTGGACATGGCGTAGTCAATAAAACAAATATGACAGCCAGAGGAGAGCAGAGCCCGACAAATTGGCGAGCCACAGGGAGGGAAACGTAAGTGTAATGATAATAAAAGTTTATGACAGCAGCTCACGAGCTTGTAAGGCTAATGTCAACGGGCTCTTGTGGTCGGGGTGAGGGACTAAAGTATAGTGATGAGTAGCCTTTCTGCCTGCCTGGCTGGCAGAAGGTTGAACAGTCGTATAGAGCAGTGTGTGTGGCGCCACGGCCTGTTGCAAGTGCGAAAAGCGCTTTCATGCTCCACTGAACATCAACCGACGCAATGAAGCAAACATCTTTAGCAGGTCGCTTGCCTCCAAGTTCTAAAATGCTATTATGTTGTAAGGTGTGGTCTCTTACATCCTTGAAAAATATTATCAAGATACTTGCTTTTCAAAATGTCTTTAAGCCTCGAACTGAGATAATGAAGTTGAGAGTTAGGACAGAGGCAATAATTTGCTAAGGAAATTCAAGTTTTTGCACAAAAACAGGTAAAAGATTTTGAAAAAGTATTATGCCCTGATAATTACATTAAGAACGTAGGTCTGGAAAAAAAACTTATTGAACAATTGAATGCACAGTACGCTATTGCGTGCATGTTTGAGCGTGTGTTTGCATCAAAGTGTGTGTGTGTGTATATATATACATACATATATACTGTAGTTGACAATTACGTGTCCGCATTAATCATTGATGACATGAGCTGCCAGCGAAGCAAACAGCAGGTCGAACAATGGTCGACCACTGTCACCTGCTATCAGCAATCAGCTATGAGCAGTTATCAGTTGCAAGCTAACTTTTAGCTTGTCGTTTGTCAGTCGAGTAAAAATGCGTATCATTTGAACTTTACGTTTGACTAACTGGATGGGGTTGAATGTAAATGTATTTCAGTGATATATGTTTCATTACAACTGAAGTTAATATAGAATATGATTTATAATTAAACTCTCATAGAACTGCTTCTATATTCAGGCGGCTTTGAACGCCAGGCTAACCACAAGCAACATAAACAACTCGTGGAGTAATAAACTTACTAACAATTCTCAACGTATATATGTATGTATATACGCTATTTATATACAGTCTGTCTGTCAATGAGTTGGTACACTGATGCAAATATCTATGTTATTAATGCATGAAAACAATAATTTTAAAATGGGAATCCGTTTAATAATAATTTAATTATGTAAATATGAAAAAAGAATATATAAAATTCAAATGTAAATCAAAGCAAATCGACAAAAACCACGATCACTCATAAAAACAAGTAACAAAACTTTAGTCGAGACTGCTCGACTAGGAGATACCCTGAATACATTGAGCTGTTTTACCAATCATTAAAAGTTTCATTTATTCATTAATAGTAAACAACACATGCATACATACAAACATATGCATGCATGAACATTCGCGAAGTATGTAACAGGCAGAAGGAGGCGTGCCACACCCCCAAAAGTATATACAGTCTGTCAAGAAACAGTTTACACAAAGCGAAAAATTCATATTTTTCGACTTTAGACACAAATATTATGGCTATTTATTCAAATTAACATAATTTTTTTGATGGCAATCTATTTAATAACAAATTTTAAATTAATTTATAAAAAAAAATCAGCAAAATTGAAAAGGGGTGGGAAAATAAACAACAAAAACTAAGATTACACAAGATTCACGCTGTCAAGAAACTCTTTACACAAAATGCTTCTTTTGTTGTTAGCTTGAAATTGAAAGCGTATTTTGCAAATTTTCGGTAATTTTAATATCTGGTATAACATTTTATAGCATTAGACACATATTGCAGTCGTTGTTTCAATGATTGAACAATTTTTTTGGGTATTATTTATGGGTGTCTTGCCATGTTTCTAAAATAGTCACTTTCCGTTGTGAGCGGTTCCTTAGATACGGTTTTCCCTGAGATTTTCTTCAAGAGCTCCCAATTTTTTTGATGGGGCTCTGATGGGGACTCTTAGGAGATGTATCACAATAACTTTTCCATAATTATATTTCATCCAAATCCATCATTAATATCATTATAATTGGGCTCATTGGCTTAATGGAATATAAAATTTGGCTTATTGATGTTATAAAAGCCTTATTTCTCCTACCTAGGTTCAAAATTGTGTTCTTAATTTTGAGGTATTTAGCCGCACTAATAGTGTCCTCTACAAACGGGTGGTCTTAGACACCTCAGCTGGAGGTGCATCACCAAACTATAACCGAACACTTTTCAAATTTTTCAGTAGAAATGTTCTTTTATTTTATTCTAGCGTAATTAAGGGCTTTGACCATATTCTAGATGGACCATTGTTACACTGCAGCATTATTATTGTTTTGTAGCAAATTTTGACGATTTCCTAGAATTCAGCCGGCCGACTAATCATGTTCACAGCGAAACTGATGCTATTTTTTGCATTATCCGATAAAATCGCAGTTTTTTTTGGATGACTCTAAAAGTGTACCCATACCGTAGTATGGTATCCCATAGTATTTCGTATGATACATCTACGTCATATTATTCCTTAAGCATATTTGCAAGTGTACGCATTGATATTTTCCGATTTTGATCAATATTCCGCTTAAATAATGGGTCTCTACAAAAATACAATTTTTATTTTTGCCCATTGATACTCTTAATTTCGAGTTTACATCCATATTCCGCCCGATTTATAGCGCTATAACGACTTTTCTTTGACACAGACAACTATTCAACTAGTTTCCCAATAGATTTTCCCAACTTGTGATCATAATAAATCCATTGGATCACATCAAAGCTAAATCTCTGAACAGGCACTATTACAAATTAAAGTAAATCACTTTTTAGATGCGTCATCAGCAATATTTTTCAAACACATTAAAGACGATGCAAGAATAAGCATGTTCAACGCGACGCACACAGCAAACGCAACGGTAAAGCGCCGTTATTTCTTAGAGCTCGACCAACCCTAATTGAACAACGAAGTGTGTAAAGAGTTTCTTGACAGCGTGAATCTTGTGTAATCTTAGTTTTTATTGTTTATTTTCCCACCCCTTTTCAATTTTTCTGATTTTTTTTTTATAAATTAATTTAAAATTTGTTATTAAACAGATTGCCATCAAAAAAATTAAGTTAATTTGAATAAATAGCCATAATATTTGTGTCTAAAGTCGAAAAATATGAATTTTTCGCTTTGTGTAAACTGTTTCTTGACAGACTGTATAGTCTTGATCAGGACGACAAGAAAAGTTGATTGAGCCCTGTCCGTCTGTCTGTCTGTCCGTCCGTCCGTATGTATGAACGCGTCGTTCTCCAGAACCTATAAGAGCTAGAGACTTGCATTTTTTTGTTAGACGCGTATATACGAAGTGCAAAAAGAGGACTGGTATTTTTCGACAATCTTTGTGTCAAGTTTGCTTGCATAATTCCTCTTTGATCGACATTCTTAGTACCATTTTCACTAGATTTAAATTGCGTGATATGGTTGTACATACGAGTTATGGACTATATTAAAAAAATTAAGAGCGGGTGGGATTAGGGTATCTCCTAGTCGGGAGCGCCGACTAGGGTTTTCTTACTTGTTTTTTAATAACTTTTTTTCTCGACTTATCTTTTTAATGAAATTCAGGGAGTGATATGACATTCAAATGTAAATATTTGCCAAATTTCTAGGCTCTAGTATATGATATACATGAGTTATCATTTTTGTTGAATTGTGGGCGAAAGGGGCGTGGCATCAAAAATCCAAAAATGACAAAATGTGCAGATTCCAATATGGCAATCAACACAACTTAGTGCATGATTCTATCTTGAACAGTGTGCACACTAGGCCTAAAAAACAAAACGATATTTTCGATAGTTATCGAATATAAAAAATGGGATGAGTTATCGAAAAAAAATGGACTCGTACAGCATATGGTATTATCGAGCACTTTGCTTTTTATTTTAAAAAATTTACTATTTCCAAATATGCCTGGAGAGTGATTTAGCTTTGAGATGGTGCAGCTCATCTAGGAGTATAGCCGCTCATTCTAAGAACAGTGACCACTAATCCGAATATTTCTGACAGAAAACTTGCTAAAGAGGTAAAGGAGGGAATGTGTGTTCCATGGAACGGTGCTCAAAGACACTCCCATGTCATGGATAAAGTATGGGGATAGTTTGTCAAACTTAACAGTCGAAATTATAATTTAGCTTGATTGCTTTGGAAATGGCATGTACCATATCTTGGGTGGACCACCATTGTAAAAGGTCATCATTTTTGATACGTCATAAAATATGACGTCATCCCAATATTCTGCGACTAACCGTTTTGGCAGCAAAGCACAAGCTCTTGAAAGCAAAATTATAATTTCTACTTTTAAGTTTGATAAACTATCCCCAAGCCTCAAGTCTCTAGTATTTAATATACGCGAGTTGTAATTGTTTATGAATTGAGTGCAAAGGGTCACCCTCTTCATCAAAAATCAGATAATGGCATTATAGCGATATAATAAAACACGTATATGTTTTTATCGAGAATGGTGCGAGCGCTAGGGCTCAAAAGCAAAAAAATAAACAATTGCGAATTACTAATTATTTACGAAAACGACGCGTTCACGCGGATGTTAGTACATAGTTATATATGTAAATATATAAAATAGTAGTAATATTATAATTTATAAGGCATTATAGTTCCTGGACACAATTTAGAATTCCAGTTTTTGTTTAATTTCTTTTTCTTTTGTTATTCATAAATTGCTTCTTATTCTGTCGTTCCTTAAACATTACTTGATTACTCTCAAAAAATGCCTAAGACAACGCTGTTGTTTTTTATGGTGCACTAATGTATATGTTTATCAAATACTTTCTGTTCCCATCTCTACCTTTCTTTCGTTCGACCTTTCTCACCAGTTTTTGTGGCATTTAATTATATCTAGTCAACGATTTACAGGCGATTGAATCCGTTAGTCAAACCCAAATCGAAGGCAGATGATAATCATCTAAGGGAAGTCTATTAAACAAAGTTCGCTTCATTTTCTAGCATCTAACTAGCGGCCAATCGAATTGGCGACTTGTTAGTTCTATTCCACAATTGAGGGCGACCTTTTAACTCCTTAACACTGCAATGACGCCCTAGGTAGCTCGAGGGACCACTCAAGGTTTACCTAGTCCCACACACCGAACCGTCATTTGATTCGATTGTTAAGTGTTTGCACAAAGCGATGCCGAGCAGACCCCTACTAGAATTTCAACTAAGCATACGGTCGCGCACAGACGCCATTCTACCATAAAACTGGCCGCATTATAAATTCATATTCAATTACGCGTGTTGGCCACATCGAGCAACTGAGTTCGAGGTTCAAAGTTCGTTGGGCAAATCGGTGCAATAAATTTTTTGTTTGCATTTTGCGGTATAGCCTATGAGATGGAAAACATTTTGGGGAAGA
>JAWNPI010000013.1:0-47869 GCA_035047625.1 Drosophila mettleri | reverse complement strand
CTATTGATTGTCTTGGACCACTTCAGCAAGTTTCATTGGCTACAACCGATGAAAAAATTTAACGCTGCTGGCATCCAAGACTTTCTGTTAAAAAATATTTTTCACTGTTTTTGGGTAACAGAGACGATTGTGAGCGACAATGGACCGCAGTTTAAAGCGAGCGAATTTAACGCTTTTTTAACGAGGCTGGGTATCCGCATCGTTTACACTGCTTTATACTCCCCTCAGAGCAACGCTGCCGAGCGGGTAAATCGGTCCTTGTTAGCGGCAATTCGATCTTATTTCAAAGATGATCAGACCTATTGAGACAAAAACATATCAGACATTTCATGTGCATTACGATCCGCTCTACACCAATCCATAGGATGCTCACCCTAACGAGCATTATTTTGAGTAGATATGATTACACATGGTTGGGATTAACTCCCTAAGAAAGCCAGCACGTGATACGGGCCAACATTTTTTATTCGGGACGTAAGACGTAGCTCTCTCCATCTCAACGAGCCGCGATGAGGCACTCTTTGGATGGGAGACAATCTCCACCACGTGGGACTCCAGCATAGAATCTGGAGAAGCCGTGAAAAACAAACAAACCCAAACCAAAATTCAACAAAATTCAACCAGTGATAGTGCCAATGCAAAGAAAAAAACAAAACGTAAATTTTTTTTGTTCCTCGGCCAAAGTTCCTAACCACCTCAACCTAATGTTGACGAAAAAAATATAAAAAACGTTTTATTTTGTATTTATATCTATGGATATATCTATGGATATATATATATATATATATATATATATATATATATATATATATGTATTAACGCAGCCGAAAAAAATATAAAGAGACGTTTATTTTTATATATATGTACGGATATATAGATAACGCAGCCTAAAAATATAAAAAATAATGTTGTTTGATGTCTAATATACATATAAATATAAATAAAGCATTACCAGTGAAAAAAAAATAAATAAAAAAAAAAAAAAATATAAGTAAATTCTAATATTTACGAAATATTACCAATTAAATTAAATATAATTATCATTAAAGTAAAAAAGTAGAACTAAAAAACAAAATGCATTAAAAAAAAAAAAAAAAAATGAATTAAAGAATTAAATATATAAAATTAAATAGTTAAGTGAAAGGAAATTGTTAATATTAAGGAATCTGATATTTATTATTTAGGAATAAATTAGGAAATTTAAAATGAATGACAACTTAAGGAAATTTTTAAAATTGTTACCAGAAGTTCAGTAGGATGAAGTCCTAATTGTAAAAGGTTAGGTTAATATAATGGGGTAGGAGGCTTTAGCTACTCTCGTTGGGGGTTTTTACCATAACTATTATTTAAAAACCATGGTAGGGTAGGGTAGAGAACGCGTGTGCCAAATTCCACCTATGGCCTCGCTTGTGTTATGTGTCGTTTTTCTTGATAGGGTATACAAATTGTGAATGTCCTTCCCTTGTTTTTGTCCGACCATTTTCGGGAGTATATCTCCGTCAAGTCGTTTTGTCTCAGGAATCTTAAAAAACTAAGATTTATGTGATAGGATGTGAGGTAACAAAGTACCCCCCACACTCCCGAAAGAGCTAAGGAACCAGAAGATCCCGTCCAGCTACCTCTGCTCCAGAAAAGTACCGCAGCTCATTTTCCCATCATGCCCAATGCAGGCATGAGCCAAAGTACTTTTCTATACAGTGGATTCTTATCCACGTCTTACGGATGTGTGATTATTGCATACCTTTTTTTAAATCGCCCAACGTGGGGTTTTGAATAAATATGTATGTATGTATGTCCACTACAAAAAAAAATAGCATTACGTTAATCTTTTTAATAATTTTTATGTTTTATTTTTTTTTTACATTCTTAAATTGCAATAGAGAAAATATTAATATTAATTTAAAAAGAATTCAGTAGAATTCATACTCTGAGAGGGGAGGAGTTATGCCATTAGCATCACTTCCTAAAGTGTTAGCTGAGAACATACCAGCAGCGGCAAAGGGTCTGCAAACTTCCTTAATGTAACCAAGACAAAAAGTGTCATCAAAATTGGAAAACTCTTGTAAACATAAATGAGCCACATATGCCACATAAGGCAATGGTCACATATGCCAAGTCTGTTGAACACATAATTTTACGAGAAAGGGAAATAGAAACAACCCAAAACAAGGCAAATATGGCAAGCAAGAAAAATTTCATAAGAAGAAAATCCTCACTATATTAGGAAACAGCCCAACAACTACCAAGAGAAGAAGTAGAAGACAGGAGGCGGGCCAGAGCCCTGAATCAATGGAGATTTTCTGAACATCATCTAAACTTTGACTGAGACCCAATCATGGGAAAACCCAAGCAGAACAGGTGATTAAAAGACCAAGACACGTCCGATCGTGTCACAGGACAGAGGCGACAACGCATAAAAAACATCGCCCAGAACACCCATAAAGCCAATGACGACAGATACACAGAAGAGGAAGAAGCTGCGCTTGCCGCTATCGAAAATGACAGTGAGGCGAAGAATAAAAATCAATTTTTTTGTGAGCACTCCCGGCTGCCTTTCATCACGCAGCAGCTGGGAGCAGAAAAAACAATAAAAATTCTCACAGTTACTGGGGCGGCAAATAACACTAAAGTAAAAGTAGCATTACATTTACCAGAGGAGGACACGCTCACTTATCTAGACAGTTCATAACAGTTAAAATAGCAAAAATGTGAAGTATTAACTTCACAGACATAGAAGTACCAGCTAGGATAACAGAAAAATACAGGGCTATGATTTTGAAGAGGATTAAGGCATTTTCGACCCCTAACGAGGCATTATCCTTCAATATCTCTGCTATTGCCACTAGCCGAACTATAAATAATGGGCCGGTATATTTTAAATTATACACAAATCCCATGGAAGTTTCCGATTTTGAAAGCACAGAAATCAAACAATTACTGAAAGATGGCATTATCAGACCATTCGAATCTCCATATAACAGCCCCTCCGACTCGATTGGCAACAAAAAAGAAAGAAAAAAGAAAGAAGAAGAAAAAGAGGTTAGCCAAATAGACTTCAGAAAGCTTAATGAGCGCACAATAGCCGATCGATACCCAATCCCTATCCTATAATCTTAACAAAATTAGAAAAGTTAAAAACTTCTCTACCCTAGACTTAAAATCGGGTTTTTAACAGGTTTTCATATCCGAGCATGATCGTGGCTTTCGGACTTGAAAATGCTGGAAGCATTTTTCGGAGAGCAATCGATGGCGTTCTCAGAGAAGACGCATTTGGAAAATTTGTTACGTTTACGTCGATGACGTCATTATCTTTTCAGAAAACGAAAACGATTATGGGCGCCACGATGACACAATGTTGCAATGCTTATGTAGCGCTCTAGAAAAGACCAAATTTTTTAAAGATAGCGTAGAATTTTTAGACGTAACAGTAACCAAAAGATGGAGCTTAAACAGACCCCGAAAAAAGTAAAAGCCATACAGAAATTCCCTGAGCCAGAAAACAAATTCAACTTGCGATCATTCCTCAATACGGCCAGTTATTATTGAGTATTCATTAAAAACTTTACATCAATAGCAAGGCCGTTAACAAACATACTCAATAGAGAAAATGGCAAGCACAAGTCTAAACGGGTCCGAGGTGGAGTTTAATCCTAGCGTCAGAGGACGTCGTTCTAAGGTACCCTGACTTCAAGCAGCCCTTCGATCTGACCACTGATGCCTCTATAGGTGGCATTGGCGCTGTTCTGTCGCAGGAGGCAGACCCTTTACCATGATTTCCAGAACATTTAAGTATAGCGAATCGAATTACGCTACCAATGAGAGGGTCTGTGCCAGGGAAAGAAAATTTCGTGACTGACGCCCCCTCCAGGCAAAAGCTAAACGCCCTACAAGACGAGCCTTCTTCAGATGCTGCAACAATTCACAGCGAGATCTCACTAACCTACACGCTAGGAACGAGCAACAAACCTGCGAAGTGCTTCAAAAACCAAATTGTCTTAGAAGAGGCATAATTCCAGCTACAAAGAAAATTTATAATCTTCGGCAGCAAAATTCGCCACATCAACAGCTTCATAAATAAAAATTCTCTTTTGGAAACATTAAAACCAATCATCAATTAGATACAGCTAACGCAATTCATTGCGATCTTCCTACATTAGCTAGTTTCCAGCATGAAATTATTTCAAAGCTCCTATCCACAAAATTTTTGCATTGTAAAAACTATGTTTCTGATATCACTGAGAAAAACGAACAAATCGAAATCATCAAGTCAAAACACTAATCGCGCGCACAGAGCCGCACAGGAGAATAGAAAACAAGTCCTTCGTGACTACTATTTTCCAAAAATAAAAATATGCAAAATATACGCCAAATCCAAATATGACAAGCATCCACCAAACCAATAATTGGAAGCCTCACCAATTCCATCTTATGCACTGGCGAAATGCTAGACATTTTCTCTACTGACAAAAAGCTTTTCCTCGCTTGCATAGACAAGTTTTCTTAATTCGCTATAGTACAACCAATCCCGTCACGAACTATAGTAGGTCAATCTGTTCCCAAAAACTAAAACAATTTACTGCGACAACGAAGCGGCACTCAATTCAGAAACAATAGTATCATTACTTAAAAATACACACAATATAGATATTGTTAACGCACCACCATAATGTTTCCAACGGCCAAGTAGAGAGGTTCCATAGCACACTAGCAGACATAGCCAGAAGTTTTAAAATGGATAAGAAAGCTAGTGACACAATTTAGCTTAATATTAAGAGCAACAGTAGAATACAACAAATCAATCTATTCAGTTACGGACCAATAACCAATATCCATGCCTCGACAATTGAATTCAGAGAAAACATTAAAGGGAGAATAGAACAAGCACAGCCAGCACAGTAGGCGAAAAGTTTTTTCGTAAAAAATAATAAACGGCTAGGCAATAAGTTCACACCGCTTTGCACAAAAGAAAGAATCCAAGCAGACCTTGGAACGTTTATTCTTTTTTAGAGGGAGGGGTGGTCCATAAAGACAACCTGAAATAACAGCTAAGAAACTTACTTAAACTAAAACAAGTAAAAAAACTCTAGTCGGCGCGCCCGACTAGGGGATACCCTAATCCCACCCCCCTTAGTTTTCTTAAAATAATCCATAACTCGTATGTACAACCATATCACGCGACTTAAATCTATGCCAATGGTACTAAGAATGTCGATCAAAGAGGAATTATGCAAACAAATTCGACACAAAGATTATACCAGCACACTTTTGCAAGCTCACAAGAATTGTTCCGTTACTATTAAAGAAGATCGAAAAAATATTCGCATTCGACATACAGCGCCGAAATTTGGAGGTTATTTAAGGAATTCTAGCGACTTAACGGCATTCAACGTAATAACAGATGAAAACGTTAAGTTAACAGAACTCTTCATTCAGTCGCATATGCGAAAATTGTTAGACGCAGATATAGACCACTTTAGAAGTTTGTTGTCACACGTCGAGGTACATCATATAATGGCCAGAAAAAAAGTCATAGCATGCACGCCGATTTCGAGAGGGTTAGGTGGTCCGGATCTCAGCTAATTGATGCAAATAACAAGCAGGCAATTATAAACTCAGAGATTCAAAAACAAATCAATAGACTAACCGGCGCAATAAATAATATAATATAATAAAAGCTAAAAAGGACAACCCAATTGACACACCACACTTACAATACTAATTAATACTAATTAATCAATATCAAACTTGATTCTTACAATTGCACTGGCAAAAGCCGGCATAATAAACCCAGCTATTTTTGAACACAATGATTTGAAAACTATTTTAAATGAACACCCAATAGAAATTCCCATAGTTAGCCTTACAGAAGCGGCTACTATTATTTCAGTCCGAAAACATAGTCCACATATTAATAGCTTATCCTAGGGTAAAATGTATCTGCAAAAAGGTTATAATCTTCCCGGTATCCCACCAACACGTCGCGATACAACTACAAGATGATATCGTAGCCGAACGACATCCTAGCAGTCAACGAGTGCGTACCAACGACGTACGCCTCCGTTTGTGAGTTGACGACACAGGATTCCTGCGCACGAGCACTACACGCTGGTAGCGTCGCCTCTTGCCGAACACAGCCAAGCCGCCTCCAACCTCTCACACTAGTATTATTAACGAAAGCACAGCAACAGTGACCACCGACGATAATCCAGAGATCATCACGAATGGGACACACCTCATCATGTTCCAGTTCACTTCCGCACAAAGGTGTAAGGAATCATCAACGGCTACAAGGTGTCCAGGGGACAGGTCAGAAGCTTGAAGGAGGAGTAGTTAAGTTAAGTTAATTGAATAGGTACGTCATACAAACATTGCCAAATGCTACAGACCTATTTTCGCTGACACATAAGTTCAGTGCCTCAGCCACGACGGTTGGCAACGGTAACCCGACACTTGACAGTTGTGTAACAGACATTCAATAATAAAGTTGTACAGTGCTCCGGCACTTTATATAAAATGTTGCCGTTAAATCATTATACCTTTGAGCCACAAGGCCAATCGTAAAGAGAACATACGTAAGCTCTCCACCCTAACCTTCATAAGCTCTGCTCATCAAGGAATGTCGAGGGACAAAAGGTTTGAAGAATCCATATGCACCCGAGGAAAATTAACATAACTTATAAAAAGCTTTATATATAAACATGTGCATATTTGTGCTTGGTCTTGTGTGGTTTCTTCTCCGACTCGACTCGAAAAACTCTTGAATATATTACATTTCCATATAGCGGAGCAATTTAACTGCCATAGCCGCAGCTGCAGGAAGGATCAACTGAGTCAACCATCCCGCATGAATCATGGACACAATAACCGCAAATGTGGGGGACGGCATTCGAATTAGCACGAATTATGTATTTCTTTAAGAAATTAACTACAAGTTATTTATTCATCATATAATATACAAATGAAGTCTTATTCAATTTTAAGGGATCTTTTATACCATTCTTGGCGACAATTATTTATGTGTACAATATTGGATATACTGAGGTAAAGTATGTTTATGTTATACAGCTGGGCTGTGACCAGCTGGATAATATAATGCTGAGCTACGTGGTGTGCAATAAGTGTTCGTTTGTGTTTATTGTAGTTATATAATGGTATAGTGTCAGCTAACACTTTGGGAAGCGATGCTGATGGCATAGCTCGCGGGCATATCGAATTTGTTTTCGTCAATTTCTTATCAATGAAAAACCACAAAAAAAAATTCGTTTGGTCTTTTTACTTTTTCATCTTAAGAGCTAGAGAAAATTTTGCATGCAGCTTTAAATTTAAATTTAGATTACATCTGGTGACTGGCCCCAAAATTACCCAAAATCTTAAAATGCATGTTCAGTTGCAAATATGGAATATTTTGACGGATTTTGAATTTTAAACAAGCAACAAAACTATAATCGAGACAGCTCGACTAAGAGGTACCCTGAATCCTTTGAGTTGTAATACCAACCATTAGAAGTTTCATTTATTCATTAATAGCAAACAACTCATACACAAACACATGCAAACGCAGAGAAAAAAAATCAAAAGCAACAAACATTGCAGCCTTAAAAGGTGGGAACATCAATCCTTCCAAAAAGTCAAAACCGAGAAAGAGACGACCCTGCAGACTGTACATTCCAAGCAGTCTGCAAGTCAAACAAACCCAGACAGTTGAACAGTGATTAAACGACGAAAGCCACTGCAAAAGTTGAAATCAAAGCGAGCTCGAACAGATACTATAACTGTCTCCGGTGTGGATGGCTGTAGCTACGTAGATATGTTGTGCGTCGTCAGGACCGACCCTTCCCTGAAACATATGTGCGGAGAAGTAAACGAAATAAGAACAAGTAAAAACATGTAAGAAAACTCTACTCGGCGCGCCCGACTAGGGGATACCCTAATCCCACCCCCCTTAGTTTTTATACCCTGATCCCATTGAAAATGGGAAAAAAGGGTATAATGTTTTTGGTAAAAGTATGTAACAGCCAGAAGGACGCGTGCCACACCCCCAAAAGTATATATATTCTTGATCAGGACGACAAGACAAGTTGATTGAGCCCTGTCCGTCTGTCTGTCCGTCCGTCCGTCCGTCCGTCCGTCCGTATGTATGAACGCGTCGATCTCAGAACCTATAAGAGCTAGAGACTTGAATTTTTTTTTGTTAGGCGCGTATTTTGGACGCGCATATCGAGTTTGTTTCAGAAAATCGATAACTATTCCTGAATATTTGTTATCGATTTAAAACCATATGAAAAATCAGTTATGATTTTTTATCTTTTTTATCTTAAGAGCTAGAGACTCCAAATTTCGCATGTAGCTTTTTGTGCATTTTTACCAATTTCGGTTTTTGTTACATTTGGATACCGGCCCCAAATTTCCCCACAATTTTGAAAATTATTTTCAGTTGCAATATATATGGTGTTTAGTCTTTTTGAAAACTAAATCAATTATTTAAATCATATGGTGACAGTTTCATCATCCGTTGAAAAACACAAAAGTTATTAAACAAAATGTTTGGCTAGATCAACAGCGGTTGAACTGCAAAGCGCACACAGACCAGGTGGCGCTTATACATGTTCAATTTGTATACATGTGCACACATACATGCAAAGGCTCGCGAACAAATTTTCTAAGAACCGCAATTGCCTTTGAGTTTGGGTCGAATTGTGTTCGAATTGTTTTTGCTACCTACTTCCAATTGCCGCTCGCCGCTGTGTGTCACAGTCGCCGGCGCTGTGTGTCGCTGTGCGAATATGTTTTCAATTCTTCTTCTTTAATAGTAACGGAACGATTCTTGTGAGCTGTGTGGCGCTGTGTGTCGCTGTGCGAATATGTTTTCGATTCTTCTTCTTTAATAGTAATGGAACAATTCTTGTGAGCTTGCAAAAGTGTGCTGGCATAATCTGTGTGTCGAATTTGTTTGCATAATTCCTCTTTGATCGATATTCTTAGCACCATTGGCATAAATTTAAGTCGCGTGATATGGTTGTACATACGAGTTATGGACAATATTAAGAAAACTAAGGGGGGGTGGGATTAGGGTATCCCCTAGTCGGGCGCGCCGACTAGAGTTTTCTTACTTGTTATATTTCAATATGCGCATATAAATTTATTTTAATTCATAAAAATCAATATCAAATTTGTTTATATTTTCTTGTGATAAAATTCCTGGTAAAATTTTATTACTCTTTGCAGAGGTTATATTTTCCAGAATGTAGTTTACTTTTTTTACTTTTATTCAATATTTTTTAATTTATGCATTTGATTATTGTATAAGTTTTTCATAAAGATTTTTTCATTTTGGCTATTTATGCTTGTCAGTTTTTCATTGATGATTACTCGGTCGTGCTTAATTGTTTCTGCTAAACTATGTATTGTACCGTTGAAATGTGTGTTTATGATTATTTGTTGGTTCATGTTTTTATACCCTGAATCCATTGAAAATGGAAATTTCAGGGTATAATGTTTTTGTGCGAATGTATGTAACAGGCAGAAGGAGGCGTGCCACACCCCATAAAGTATATATATTCTTGATCAGCTCGATGAGCTGAGTTGAACTAGCCCTGTCCGTCTGTCCGTCCGTCTGTCCGTCCGTCCGTCCGTCCGTCCGTGTAAACACCTGGATTTCTGCAACCACAAAAGCTAGAGACTTCAAATAAAAAAAAAATGCTCGATAATACCATACGCTGTACGAGTTTATTTTTTTTTTCGATAACTCGTCCCATTTCTTTATTATCGATAACTATCGAAAATATCGCTTTGTTTTTGAGGTCTGGCGTGCACACCGTTAAAGATAAAATCGTGCACCAAGTTGTGTTTGATTGCTATATTGAATCCGCACATTTTCTCATTTTTAGATTTTTGATGCCACGCTCCTTTCGCCCAAAATTCAACAAAAACGATAACTTACGTATATCAAATACTAGAGACTTGAAATTTGGCACATAGGTACATTTAGATGTCATAATCATTCCCCGAAAATTTCATTAAGAACATAGGTCTAGAAAAAAAGTTATTAAACAATAAAGTTTCCATAGCACAGCCTCTTCTGCGGCCGCAATACTGCGCAGTGAGCATGTTACGTGCATGCATATTTTTGTGTGTGTGTGTGTGCATGTGTTGTTAACTGTTAATGAATAAATGAAGCTCTTAATGATTGGTATTACAGCTCAATGGATTCAGGGTATCTCTTAGTCGAGCAGTCTCGACTAGAGTTTAGTTACTTGTTTATGATGTTATGGTTATTTTGGTAAATTATACAGCCATTTGTATGCTGTTCCTGTTATCTTCATAAGTCTCGATTTTTTTTTTCTGCTAAAAGGTGTAATAGATTTAATCTTTGCCTTTATTAATCGCTGTCTGTAATATTGGCTGTTCTTATGTTTGTTTCTATCTGTTTTATAATATTTTGAAGTGGGTTAATGTTAATAATGTGTAGTATAATAATTTTTTCGTTTACTATTTCAGTTTGATGAATCTATTTGGATGTATAACCTGCACTTATTAATATCGGTTCCATTTGTAATCTTGTTTGTACTGTATTGAACCTAGTTATAATGATGGTAAGATGATTAATATCTGAGGAATAAAGAAAGATGAAAAAAATATTTGTCAAATCTGCTATCAATCTGGTTTATTTTGCTTTTATTTATTGTTAATTTCCTGATTTAACGGATTTTTAGTGTTACTTGGATGAATGTTTTATAACTCTACATATCTAAAATAAGGCTCATACTTACGTCTGACCATTTATAATTTTTAATTAAACCTTCCTGTCTTTGTTTATTGTAATCTTCTCTTGAATTATTTATTTTGTTTATAATAATTTTTTTACGTTCATAAATTTTAATTTTTAATTTATTTGCTTCTTCTGTATCTTTAGCATATTTTGGTGTATATGTTATTGTTGTTGCAATTTCATTTTCAGTGTCTGCTGGAATTACTTCAATTATTTTGCTTCCATGGTATATATTAATATTATCTGTTGCTAAATAGGTAAATATTATCTGAGTTTTATATTTATTAACAATATAATTTGTATATAAAAAGAGTTAATTCCTCTTCATCTGCTGAATGTTATGTAATTATACCCTGATCCCATTGAAAATGGGAAAACAGGGTATAATATTTTTGGTAAAAGTATGTAACAGCCAGAAGGACGCGTGCCACACCCCCAAAAGTATATATATTCTTGATCAGGACGACAAGCCAAGATGATTGAGCCCTGTCCGTCTGTCCGTCCGTCCGTCCGTCTGTCCGTCCGTATGTATGAACGCGCCGATCTCAGAACCTATAAGAGCTAGAGACTTGCATTTTTTTTGTTAGGCGCGTATATAGGACGCGCATAAAGAGTTTGTTTCAGAAAATCGATAACTATCCCTGAATATTTGTTATCAATTTAAAACCATATGAAAAATCAGGTTTGATTTTTTATATTTTTCATCTTAAAGCTAGAGTCTCCAAATTTTGCATGTAGCTTTATGTATATTTTTACCAATTTCGGTTTTTGTTACATTTGGATACTGGCCCCAAATTTTCCTACAATTTTGAAAATTATTTTCAGTTGCAAATATGGCAATATGTATAGAGTGTTTGGTCTTTTTAAAAACTAAATCAACTATTTAAATCATATGGTGAAAGTTTCATCAAAATCCGTTGATAAACTCAAAAGTTATATTAACAAAATGTTTGGCCAGATCAACAGCGATTGAACTGCAAAGCGCACAGAGACCAGGTGGCGCTTATACATGTTCAATTTGTATACATGTGCACACATACATGCAAATGCTCGCGAACAAATTTTCTAAGAACCGCAATTGCCTTTGAGTTTGGGTCGAATTGTGTTCGAATTGTTTTTGCTACCTACTTCCAATTGCCGCTCGCCGCTGTGTGTCGCAGTCGCAGGCGCTGTGTGTCGCTGTGCAAATATGTTTTCGATTCTTCTTCTTTAATAGTAACGGAACGATTCTTGTGAGCTGTGTGGCGCTGTGTGTCGCTGTGCGAATATGTTTTCGATTCTTCTTCTTTAATAGTAACGGAACAATTCTTGTGAGCTTGCAAAAGTGTGCTGGTATAATCTTTGTGTCGAATTTGTTTGCATAATTCCTCTTTGATCGATATTCTTAGCACCATTGGCATAAATTTAAGTCGCGTGATATGGTTGTACATACGAGTTATGGACAATATTAAGAAAACTAAGGGGGGGTGGGATTAGGGTATGCCCTAGTCGTGCGCGCCGACTAGAGTTTTCTTACTTGTTTTTTTTTTTTTTTTTTCTAATATGTTACTTTCACTTAACTAGTTAATTTTATATATTTAATTCTTTAATTCATTTTGATTTTGTTTTACGTCTTTACTTTAATAACTAAATTTTATTTTATTTTTATTTTTTTTCTAACAAGTTCCGGTTACTTAACTATTTAATTTAAATTTTTTTTTTCCTTAATGCATTTTGTTTTTTTGGTTTTACTTCTTTACTTTAATAATAATTATATTTATTGATTTATTTATTTTATTTTTTTTTTCATTTGGCTGAATTGGGGAAAGGAGAAAAAGGGCAATGAAAAACTTACAGTTTCTTTATCCAGCGATGAAAGGCTTTTCCTCGTGGTTGTTGGACTGTTGGTTCATTCTGATTTTTTTTTTTGTGAAGGGGATTTGTTTAATTGGTAATATTTTGTAATTATTAGAATTGAATTATATATATATATATATATATATATATATATATATATATTATATATTTATTTTTTTTTTCACTTGTAATGCTATATCAATTATCTGTATTTTAGATATCAAAGAAAAAAAAAAAAATTTAAAATTTTACCGGGTTTTTGATCCTTACGTTGAAGTTCCGTAGTCACCTTTTCTTTGAATTGGTTTCTTCTGCCGAGCACGACATTCGGTATATTTAAATACAAGCTTTCCACAATAATTGCATTTCACTTGAAAGAGATACTTAGACTTATTACGCTTCGAGCCTGTTGTAGATGCGTCGTCATCTAGGTTCCGCTTCCTAAAAGTGTGCGTGCAATGTATCACCCAAAATTAGATCCAGTTTTATACACCAAGCTAAGGTATCTGCACCAGCACCCATAGGATTAAGTTTTGGCAGAGTTATATGTTTTCCTTGCATACATCGGTGATATTTGTATGCAGAGTAGATCCCACTTCTGACGTCCTAGATTGTCATTAATTTCTTTTGGCTGGACTGCAATGTTAACAAACAAACTTTGGGAGTAAACCGAAGTCCAGCCACCGCGTGCAAATGTGTGAACTCGACCAACTTCTGTACTTGACTCACTAATTGTCTCTACATGACTGCGTTCTGCACTCGACTTTTCACAGTGGTCAAACTATGTTCATAATGTGACAGTCACGAACAATGAAAACAAATTCTATAAATAGATCGTACCCTCAAACTTTTGCAAGCCCACAAAAATTTGTTCGGTTACTTTTTAAGAAGAAGAAACGAAAACATATTCGCACTGAGGCACAAAACGCTGAGCGGTAAATTTAAAGTAGGTTGCTGACAATAAGTTATCAGCTAAAAATTCGAAGAAATTGCAAAAAAAAATTGAAACACAATTAAAACAAAAATCAAACGCAATTGTGATTCTTAGAAACCAACATCTTTCACATATATAGCATATTTCAAATTGAACGTAATTTTCAAAATTTTGGGGAAATTTTTAAAAATGTATATGCAAAAAAAAAAAAAAAACAAAAATAAAACGAAGTGGTCAATATATGGGTCAAATATTGCATTAGCTGAATTTCTTTTTTGTCTACTTGCCGTCGGCAGAAAAATAAAATTATAGAAATGGAAAAAATTAGTTAAAGAAAATATCATAACTAATTTATTATTCTCCGTCATTGTCTTAGCGCAGCGAGTTTTTATTGCACTCGAATGCAGAACATAACTAACTAGCTTCAGTTTCTTATTCTATGTGCCTACTGACGAACCACACTCGGCGACAGCGACAAAACGCTTTCGCCCCGCTACGGTAATTCTCAAGCGACAGAATACAACCAACCAATCATAGCAAAATTAGAGGCTGATGGAATATGATGCTAATGAAATTGTCAGTATTCAGAAATAACCAAGAGCTACTACCACGCACATACAAACTCAGTACGCGCCGGCAACTACAACGACATACATACAAACTTATTACTCGCCGACACGGCCATCCTGACATTAACACGACCTCGTGTTTCCAAATGATATAATTTTAATAAATTTTCTTTTTAAATAATTTTTAACAACATTCCTCTTTTAATATTATTTACTTCTCGTTACACAATCCAATGCCCCACGCCATGATCAAAACAGACATTAGTATGTTTTGCACTTGTGCTTGCATTATTATTCGCAAGTACTCTGCCATTTTCCTTGGCCAGCACTACAACATCTTTTATCACCCTTATTCTCTTTAGTGACTTCCAAACTCTCAATATTTTCATTTTCATTCTCATTAGTGACTTCAACAATCTCAACATTTTCATTTTCACTCTCATTAGTGACTTCAACATTCTCAACAGTATTATTATAATTATCACACACACTCAGCTCTCGGGTACTTGCCCTTCTGGCAATTTTCTTAAATCTTCATGAGAATATTTGTAACTTCGTTTATTGGTAAAGGACTTTAAGTGTATCTGTCACCGTCTAGCACATTTCAATCCTTCAAAACGCCCCTTGAATTTTTGACTCAATTTGTTTTGATTCCTTTGTTCGCTTTTTATTAACATAAAATCTCTAACTTTGTGTCTATTCACTTTTGCTTTATTTTTATCAAATCGTTCTTTTTCATAAACTGCTGTGACTAAAATATTCTTTTCAGCCTGTGCTCTTACGTTTGTCAGATCAACTTAATTTTCAATTTCACTAAGTGGAAGTAATACCATTGGGCGTGCCAAGACTGAGCTCCACATTCAACCGCAGTCAGCATATTTTTTAACGTGCTCATAGTCCGTTCCACTTGGCCGTTAGCTCGGCTTGCACCGGTAGCAATCAAATTCAGGTTTATTTTCTTATCCGAACAGAATTGACAAAAATTTGACTCCGGTAAAACACCTTCCCCGGTCAGCTATTATTCGGTTTGGCACTCCAAACAACGAAACAGCGGATTGAACAGCATTTATGCAACTCTCATTGTCTAATTTAAGGCTATGAATAAGATAGACATACTTCATCTAAAGGCACGGGCACCATTGGTAAACAACGTGTTCTGGAACTTCTCTGAATTTTTCGGTAAAGAACTTCTGCCCTTAGTTCATATGTTTTTGCAATATCTTCAGCAAGAGAAACATCCTTTAATTTACTCTCAGTTTCGGCTATTTCCAAGTCTCGACGCGGTTCAGCAATGAGCCAATTGCATGAAATTTTAGCCAGGTTTACTCTTTTCTCCTCAATCACCCTTACAGCAGAAATAGGCTTTGGCATAAGAGGATTTCTTGAGCAGAAAGTCAAAATGTGCCATTCTTTTCCCTTTTCTATATTGAATATTGGGGGTCAAGTCTTGTTTAGTTCTTGACGCCTTTAGCGAGTTACAGTCGGTAAGCACAGTTAAGTTCCTGGCCAACAGATAATGTCGAAAATGTTTAATGGCTTTAACAACAGCTAAAGCTTCCAACTCATACGAGTGGTATCTTGACTCTGCAGGTGAAGTAGTCTTGCTATAGTATTCAATTACGTGTGGTTTGTTATTAATTTTGTGCAATAGAATTGCACCGTAGCCGTGACTTGCATCTGTATGCAACTCTATTGGATGATTTGGATTAAAAATGACAAGGACTGGCATATTGGTAAGAATAGAAATGATTTTTTTTCGTGTCTTCTCATGTTCTGCCTTCCAAGTAAATTTATTCTTCTCTGAAGTTAAGAAATACAATGGTGGAGGCGGAATAGCAGTCAATGCCACGATTTTCTGAGGGTTTGGGCGATTTTCACCAGCAATGATATTGTAGCCTAATGTTGAATGAAAATCCAGCCTCTGTTAACGTGTTTAGAGCTTGTATTATTAAACGTTTAAAAACAGAAGGTGCGTTTTTAAGCCCGAACGGCATAGATAGAAATTCATATTGACCATCTGGGGTCACAAACGCTGTATATTCAATGGAATCGGAGTTTAAAGAAATTTGTAATATCCACTGGCCATATCTAAGCACGTAAAATAAATAACTCCCGGAAGTCTATTTATTTGATCCTGTATAAGTGGCAACAGGTATTTATCATTTATTTTAATTTAGCTCTCTACAGTCCACACAAACCAATGCAATAATCATCAATTTTTACACAACTTAATATTTCTACAGTACTACATATTCCACTACTTGCTATGCCCTTTATCATAACGACATTATTAAATCTCTTGCCAGAAAATTGTGTACTTTGCTTTTCTTTGATCAACGAACATTCTGCTCCAGAATCGAAGATGATTTCAAAAATTGGGCTCTATGGTTCATACATCCCTTTGGTACTGCAACGCTGCACTGCTTCACTCGCTTTCCTTGTTTGAATATCTTGTCCATATTAGCTTCTTTCTTTGGGCATTAAGTAGATATGTGACTCAATTCTCCGCACTTGTAGCATGTTACGTTTGATTTTTCACGATGACCTTCTTGTCTACCTCGTCGTTCATTATTGCTTGCAAAATGATTTTGTTGCTTCCTGAGTTTACATTCAATCATTTTATGTCCCAATTTTGCGCAAAAATGACACTCTATCATTGTTTGTTTTTGCCTTTTAGAAAATGTTTGAGGTTGTTCTTTCATAAAGCCATTTTTCCTTTTATTAAAAGTGAACGCTTTTAATTTGGACCGCAAATCGCCTCTTGTTGTAACATGTGACGTGAAGTTTAAGCGCCGCAATCGGTTATCAAAGCTAGCTAGCAGCGCATGGGGGAACGCATTGTTTCAAAATGATTGGTTTGGTTCAAAATGATTGGATTGAGATTTATCTGGAGTCGTAAGAAGCCAAATCAATAATTCAGAAAAGAACAAAATTGTAATATTTGCGTGGTACCCAATTGAAGACGGTTGAATGCGCTTTGCCGTGTGCCATAGTAGAATTTATCGAGGCCAAACAAAATAATGTTTGTACTTTTCTAAGAACCGCAATTGCCTTTGAGTTTGTGTCAAATTGTGTTTGAATTGTTTTTGCAACCTACGTCCAATTTTCGCTCGGCGCTGTGTGTCGCTATGCGAATATGTTTTCGATTCTTCTTCTTTAATTGTAACGGAACAATTTTGGTGAGCTTGCAAAAGTGTGCTGGTATAATCTTTGTATCGAATTTTTTGCATAATTCCTCTTTGATCGACATTCTTAGTACCATTGGCATAGATTTAAGTCGCGTGACATGGTTGTACATGCGAGTTATGGATTATAAAAAAAAGTCGGGTGGGATTAGGGTATCCCCTTGTCGGGCGCGCCGACTAGAGTTTCCTTACTTGTTTTCTTTTCATTGGCACTATCACTGGTTGAATTTAGGTTTGGTTTGGTTTGGTTTGTTTTGTTTTTCACGGCTTCTCGAGATTCTATGCCGGAGTCCCACGTGGTGGATATTGTCTCCCATCCAAAGAGTGCCTCATCTCGGCTCTTTGAGTTAGAGAGAGCTACGTCTTACGTCCCGAATAAAAAATGTTGGCCCGTATCACGTGCTGGCTTTCTTAGAGTGTTAAACCAGACGGATACGGGTGGAGTGAAACTCTTAGGAGTTTTAATACCAATTTCTGACCTAAGTCATAAGCGTACCTTTTCCAAGTAAACAAATCACCAAAAGAAGGGCCGACGATGTACCTCCTGACATAGATGTGTCCAAAAGAAGAAACTTGAGCGGTGGATGGTCCAGGGCTTTCGCTTGCCGAAAAGATTAAAAGGAGTGCCTTTTTACGTCCAACTTCTTTTATAGGGCAGCAAAACAAAAGCTCTGCCTGGATCATACAGAAGTTGGCTGCGATGCTAATTAGCGCATTGGCTGAATAAGTGCAACTGATCAGCTGCAATTAAGCTTACTTAGCTTCTAAGCTCTTAGCGCTGATAAGCTTTCAGCACTGCACTCGAAAGCTAGCGTAAGCACCTTTTTGGCTCAAACTCGCCTTGCATTTTACGAGCTTACGCTTGCGCACGCTGATTGCTAAGCTCTCGCAACTTTCTTCTACTCTAGCTCTTGTTGTTTGTTTTGCTCTTGTTCTCCCTTTATACCCTGATCCTATTGAAGATCTAGAGACTTGCATTTTTTTTTGTTAGGCGCGTATATTGGACGCGCATATCGAGTTTGTTTCAGAAAATCGATAACTATTCCTGAATATTTGTTATAGATTTAAAACCATATGAAAAATCAGTTATGATTTTTTATCTTTTTTATCTTAAGAGCTAGAGTCTCCAAATTTTGCATGTAGCTTTATGTATATTTTTACCAATTTCGGTTTTTGTTACATTTGGATTTTTGATGCCACACCCCTTCCGCCCACAATTCAACAAAAACGATAACTCACGTATATCAAATACTAGAGACTTGAAATTTGGCAAATAGGTACATTTAGATGTCATAATCACTCCCCGAAAATTTCATTAAGAACGTATGTCGAGAAAAAAAGTTATTAAACAATAAAGTTTCCATAGTACAGCCTCTGCTGCAGCCGCAAAACTGCGCAGTGAGCATATTACGTGCATGCATATTTTTGTGTGTGTGTGTGTGCATGTGTTGGTTACTATTAATGAATAAATGAAACTTTTTATGATTGGTATTACAGCTCAATGGATTCAGGGTATCTCTTAGTCGAGCAGTCTCGACTAGAGTTTAGTTACTTGTTTAATATAGTCCATAACTCGCATGTACAACCATATCACGCGACTTAAATCTATGGCAATGGTACTAAGAATGTCGATCAAAGAGGAATTATGCAAACAAATTCGACACACAGATTATGCCAGCACACTTCTGCAAGCTCACAAGAATTGTTCCGTTACTATTAAAGAAGAAGAATCGAAAACATATTCGCACAGCGACACACAGTGGCGAGCGGCAATTCAAAGTAGGTAGCAAAAACAATTCAAACACAATTCGACCCAAACTCAAAGGCAATTGCGGTTCTAAGAAAATTTGTTCGCGAGCATTTGAATGTATGTGTGCACATGTATACAAATTGAACATGTATAAGCGCCACCTGGTCTGTGTGCGCTTTGCAGTTCAATCGCTGTTGATCTGGCCAAACATTTTGTTTAATAACTTTTGTGTTTATCAACGGATTTTGATGAAACATTCGCCGTATGATTTAAATAATTGATGTAGTTTTCAAAAGGACCAAACACCATATATATTGCAACTGAAAATCATTTTCAAAATTGTGGGGAAATGTGGGTCCGGTATCCAAATGTCACAAAAACCGAAATTGGTAACAATACACATAAAGCTACATGCAAAATTTGGAGACTCTAGCTCTTAAGATAAAAAAGATAAAAAATCAAACCTGATTTTTCATATGGCTTTAAATTTATAACAAATATTCAGGAATAGTTATCGATTTTCTGAAATAAACTCCATATGCGCGTCGTATATACGCATCTAACAAAAAAATTCAAGTCTCTATCTCTTACAGGCTCTGAGATCGACGCGTTCATACATACGGACGGATGGACGGACAGACAGACGGACAGGGCTCAATCAACTTGGCTTGTCGTCCAGATCAAGAATATATATACTTTGGGGGTGGGCACGCTTCCTTCTGCCTGTTACATACTTTTAACGAAAACATTATACCCAGTTTTCCAATTTTCAATGAGATTAGGTTATAATTACCCAACTTCTTCTTGACCCTACGTTTCAAAAGTTAAGGTGCAAGCAAAAATACTAAGAGAAAGATTTCGGCGATACACTTCTTGCCCTTCGTTAAAAGTAATTGGCTTACTACGCAAATTGTACAGTTTTACATTTCGATCATATGCTTTCTCAATATTGACCTGGATATCTTTTCGCATTAAAGATAAATTATCCTCTCGGGTTAACGGCACTAACGGTTCTTCTAGCAATGCGTATTGCTTTAGCAATTTATAATCCGTAGCATGTGTAATAATTACTCCAACTAATGCTCAATAGGATGACCATCCTATGGATTGATGTAGAGCAGATCGTAACGCACATGAAATGCCTGATATGTTTTTGTCCCAGTAGGTCTGATCATTTTCGAGATAAGATCGAATTGCCGCTAACAAGGACCGATTCACCCGCTCGGCACCGTTGCTCTGAGGGGAGTATAAAGTGTAAACGTGGCGAATTCCCAGCTTCGTTAAAAAAGCGTTAAATTCGCTTTCTTTAAACTGCGGATCATTTTTACTCAGTGAAAAATATTTTTCAACAGAAAATGTTGGATGTTAGCAGCGTTTCATTTTTCATCGGTTGTAGCCAATGAAACTTGCTGAAGTGGTCCAAGACAATCAATAGTCCTATATGACCGCTTTTACTTCTAGGGTATGGTCCTAATAAATCTATATAAAGTCGTTGAAAAGGTCTACAAGTCGGACTTTGTGCTCCTATAGGAGGACGCAGAGTATAATTTGGAGCTCTGGATTGCTTGCACACAGAACAATTTCGCACATAATCGCGGACATCTGTGACTAATCCTGTCCAAAAATGATTTCTTCGAATTTTGTTAATGGTTTTTTGTATACCAGAGTGTGCGGAAGTTACACTATCATGAGCCTGCTTTAACACCTCACTTTTAAGCTCTTCTGGCATCCAAATCTTCCATGAAAACGAATCCGCCATTTTATCTCCTTTTGAGTGCTCACTGCGGATAAAAATTTTGTGATCCACAATCTTAAGATATGGAAATCTTGAACTGTTCTGCGTCAGCTTAAGCTTCAACTGCTTATAGTCATCGGCCTGAAAAGCATCTACCTCTTCCAAGTGGATCCTAATTGTGGGACCCATCTCCAAAGAGGCGATCTCATTTTCATGCAAGCGCGATAAGGCGTCGGGCATAATATGGTCTTTACCCTTCCGATGTGACATGGTGAATTTGTATTGTTGCAGGCGGAAAATCCATCGATCTAATCGTCTTCTGTCTCATCAGCCAAAGAAGACTGTAGTGGTCGGTGATGACTTCAAATTCTTGAAGCTCTAAATAACAACAAAACTTTTCGATAGCAAGGATGACGGCAAGACATTCTCGCTCCGTAACACTATAGTTATGCTGCGCTCGACTGAGTTTTTTCGACATAAATGCAACCGGTTTTCTTCAGAAAGCTGTACGAAGACAGCCCCAATTCCAAAATTGCTAGCAATGCAAAAAGAATTTTTTAGTGAAATTGGGATTTTGAAGGAATGACAGTTCAATTTGCCAATAAGCGTCTTTCAAATCGAGCTTCGAAATAATATTCGGTTTTGGCAGTCTAGAAAGGATTCAATCAATGTTAGGTAACTGATATGCGTCCTTCTTTGTCACTGCATTGAGTGAATGTCTGAGGAGTGAAGTGGGACCTAGCTTCTCAGCACTGTTGGGAAATGAGCTGTTGCAGCTGGACGCTACTTAGCGGATATTTTCCGGAACAACCTTCCTCGATGTCCTCGGAATCTGCCTCTAAAGCACTGATAACATCAGGAGCCATCGCAAAGATTCTCCAAAAGGCATGTCCCAGGATTAAATTCTGCTTGATGTTGGGGATGACATACAGTTTCATCGGTTTCGACGTTTCCTTGTATTGCATGACAACATTCAAAATACCGTTGACCGACTGATTTTCACCACCGGCCGTTTTCACTAAGGACTTTATCGACTTAAAACAAGGATATTTTGAAAAATCTGTCTGAGCTAACGTAGCCCCAATGCAACTAATATTTGCGCCAGTATCTAAAAGCCCCAATTCCTGAAAATTTAAAAACGATACGTGCACATAACTGCGCATGTCTTTTTTGCTATTAAGTATATCGATACCACTAATGTATAATAATGTATAATACGACTATGTATAATAATTTTTAAGTCTTATGGTCTATACGGTTTTTCTACGTTAAAAATTCTTCTTTTTATTTCTAAATATCGACTCAATTTGTCGTTGACGGGAGAAACCTAAGATCATTCTCCCGTTTGTTGGGAATGTCTGTTTTAGGCTTTCCTCGACGGATTTGACTGGTTCGGGGGCATCCGAGATCTTTGGCATTCTCCCTTTTGCTAGTTTTGCGACAGCCTACGGATGCAAGTCTTGCACTGTGGCTTATACACCTGTGGTGTACCGCAACATAACAAAAGATTCTACGATCCCACAAACAGTTTTCCCAAACATTTCCCTTTTCCTCACAGTTCCAGCATGTCAGATTAGAATGTGCCTTTTACATGGCGGCGATTTCTAAATCTTCTGTCTCTGTTTCTTCTTCTAAATCAGTTCCGAGATTATCATCTTCTATTTCCAGAACTTGACGTCGAAAAGCAATAGGTTTAAGTAGGGGAACGCTATATAGTCTACGGGTCAGATCGTTCGTGAGATTTTCACTCATTTGCACCAATCGACGTAAATGACCTACCGAGCTGATAGATTGGTAAAGTAATTTGTGTCGCATTTCCGGCTACAAGTTATTTTGTAGTATCTCTAACAATTCTTCTTCGCTGATTTTTAGCCCAAATTTGTCGATTAATGCGGCGACAGAATCATAGAAGGAGACAAAAGATTCAAGATTTTTTCCTTGCTCGGACTAACTTCTTTGTCATAAACTCCGAACGCTTTGTATTGTTGACGTAAAGCAGAACAAAACTCGTTCCAAACAATTCGGTCAACCTGTTTATGGTGCCTCCAAAACCAATCTCTTGCTTTTCCCGAAAAAAGAATGTGCAAGTGCTTACAAAGCTCCATAAAGTCACGATCGAGAGTTTCGTCCGTAAGAACTCTAAACCGGTAGATAAATTCTTCCACCCCTAACCCTTCCGAGGATCCATCAAAATGCAAATTACATTTCTGCATCGTGGTTGCTGTTTTCCTGCATTGAGCAGCCGAACTACTTGGCGAGTACGCCATAGGAGTGGGAGCAAAAGGAATTTGTTCGCGAGAACTTGGGCGCGAATCAATCTGCAGAGCCGACATGAACGCGTGACAGACTGGCTATTGATGACTAGGGCCGGATCGGTAAGGTATACCTCATCTGCGTGTGCTATTGCCTCTGGTAGGAGCAGCTACGTTCCGGCTAGAATGCTGACTTACATCTAAGCCGGGTATAATCACATTGCCGCCCTCTGGAGATCGATTTTGAAAATTTTCGCCTTCACCAGTTTGAACGTCATATAATATTTTGGCTAAGTTACGGGTTACCATACGCGAGCTTCCAGGAGCTGCTGAATTGGAAAGCTGTTTGGGGTCAGGCGAGCAATTGCCAATGACCAACTTGACTGACATAGGGTCCAATACCGCATGGCATTCCGGACAGTCCTGTTTATTAGCAAGGTAATGGTCCGAACATTGCTTATGAAAACTGTGCTTACAAGGGGTACAATAATATTGCTGTATTGCTCATCCCTTGGTTGCAAACCCTACAAAAATTTACCGGTATTTCCATGGTGGAATACGTGTAGGACTTCTAGAAATTGGCATAATTTATATATTTGATTATTTTTGTCTTTTCTCTATTACTGAAAGTTTCGGTTAATATTTTGGGGAGGCAGCCTATTTTGTTTTCTTGATAGGAATTATACATACAGGAAGTGATTAAGGAAATTGGGCTATTGTAACTAAAAACTGGTTTAAGAATATTGGTACACAAAAGTTTCCTACATGTGATTGTTCGGCAAGGATACGCCAAGGCAGCATATACACAAGTTACAGGCAACAATCTAAACATATAGTAACTTGCATAGACAACATCTAAAAACCAATTTGGTATGAATTCAAAATGTACTGAGATCAATATCATTTGGTCGGACAACAAATAACAGAGGAACAACCAGTACTGATATCCGGGCTGGGCCCAATATACAATATTCTGCAATTGTAACTGCCATCAATCAATACTAATCTACGTCGCGAAAGTCATACAAAGTCTTTAATTGTGAAATAAGGTGGTTTTTTTTCTATATTCCTGAACTATAAGTTTTAGTTGAATAAAACTCTTTATGGTTTCTTGGTCCGAGACTCAGCTTGAATCGTACAGCTTCTTAGGCCCTTGAAGAATTTATTATGCTCAGCTGTCACTTATGCGATAGACACACCAAGCAAGTCCGCTCTATTTCAGCACTTATAACACTGGCATTTTCAACGACTAATTCTCACAAAAAAAAAAAAAAATCAAAAATGTGTTTCAAAATACTTCAGTTCCCTTCCGCCATGAAGGAAACGATCTTGAGCACAAACTAAAACGGTGCGCTGAAAGTTTTGTATCTCTTAAACGGAATTTCAATTACAAATTACAATTTCCGGAAACGGACGGACAGACAGACGGACAGGGCTATATATACTTTTGGGGGTGTGGCACGCTTCCTTCTGCCTATTACATACTTTTAACAAAATCTTTATACCCCGTTTTCCCATTTTCAACGGGTGGAACGAAACTCTTAGGAGTTTTCGGGCAACATAGGAAAAAACTGTCTTTAGTAAAAGTTTCTGACCTAGGTCATAGGCAATGTACCTCCTGCCGTCGAAGAGTCCAAAAAAATGAACTTGAACGTTGGATGGTCCAGGGCTTTCGCTTGGCAAAAAGATTAAAAAGAAGTGACTTTTAACGTCCAACTTATTTTATAGGCAAGCAAAACAAAAGCTGTGCTCGGATCATCCAGAAGTTGGCTGCGATGCTAATTAGCGCATTGGCTGAATAAGTGCAACTGATCAGCTGCAATTAAGCTTTATCAGCACTTCACCCGAAAGCTTGCTTAAGCACCTTTTTGTTCAAGCTCGCGTTGCATTTTACGAGCTTACGCTTGCGCACGCTGGTTGCTAAGCGCTCGCAACTTTCTTCTGGTCCTGGTCTTTTTGATTGTTTTGTTCTTGTTCTCCCTTTTTTCTTCTTGACCCTACATTTCCAAAATTGAGGTGCAAGTTTGGCATTGAAATTATGGGAAAAATTACTAAGAAAAAAATTACGGCGATACATTTCTTGCCCTTCGTTAAAAGTAAGTGGCTTACTACGCAAATTATACTGTTTTACATTTCGATCATATGCTTTCTCAATATTGACCTGGATATCTTTTCGCATTAAAGATAAATTATCCTCTCGGGTCAAAGGCACTAACGGTTCTTCTAGCAATGCGTACAAGTACAAGTCGGACTTTGCGCTCCCATAGGAGGACGCAGGGTATAATTTGGAGCTCTGGATTGCTTGCACAGAACAATTTCGCACATAATCGCGGACAGCTTTGACTAATCCTGGCCAAAAAAGATTTCTTCGAAGTTTTTCAATGATTTTTTTGTATACCAAAATGTGCGGAATTTACACTATCATGAGCCTGCTTTAACACCACATTTTTAAGCTGTTCTGGCACCCAAATCTTCCATGAAAACGCCTGTGACAAAACGACTTTACGGAGCTATACTCCCGAAAATGGTCAAACTAAAACAAGGGAAAGACATTAACAATTTGTATACCCTATCAAGAAAACGACACAAAATACAAGCGAGGCCATAGATGGAATTTGGCACACGCGTTTTCTACCCTACCCTACCAGGGTTTTTAAACCCTGATCCCATTGAAAATGGGAAAACAGGGTATAATTTTTTTGTTAAAAGTATATAACCGGCAGAAGGAGGCGTGCCACACCAACAAAAGTATATATATTCTTGATAAGGACGATAAGACGAGTTGATTGAAACCTGTCCGTCTGTCTGTCCGTCCGTCTACATCAAACTGGCGAATTTTTCATCACAGCTGTTTCGCACAGCGACACACAGCGCCGAGCGGCAATTGGTAGGTAGCAAAAACAATTCAAACACAATTCGACCCAAACTCAAAGGCAATTGCGGTTCTAAGAAAATTTGTTCGCGAGCATTTACATTTTATGTGTGCACATGTATACATAATAAACATGTATAAGAGCCAGCTGGCCTCTGTGCGCTTTGCAGTTCAATTGCTGTTGATCTAGCCAAACATTTTGTTTAATAACTTTTGTGTTTACCAACGGATTTTGATGAAACTTTCACCATATGATTTAAACAATTGATGTAGTTTTCAAAAAGACCAAATACCATATATATTGCAACTGAAAATCATTTTCAAAATTGTGGGGAAATTTAGGGCCGGTCTCCAAATGTAACAAAAATCGAAATTGGTAAAAATATACATAAAACTACATGCAAAATTTGGATACTCTAGCTCTTAAAATAAAAAAGATAAAAAATCATAACTGATTTTTCATATGGTTTTAAATCGATATCAAAAAATTCAGGAATAGTTATCGATTTTCTGAAACAAACTCGATATGCGCGTCCTATATACGCGCCTAACAAAGAAAAATTCAAGTCTCTAGCTCTTATAGGTTCTGAGATCGACGCGATCATACATACGGACGGACGGACAGACAGACGGACAGACGGACAGGGCTCAATCAACTTGGCTTGTCGTCCTGATCAAGAATACTTTTATATATACTTTTGGGCGTGTGGCACGCGTCCTTCTGCCTGTTACATACTTTTAACAAAAACATTATACCCTGTTTTCCCATTTTCAATGGGATCATGGTATAACAAGTAACGAAACTCTATTCGAGACTGCTCGACTAAGAGATACATTGAGCTGTAATACCAATCATTAAAAAATTCATTTATTCAATAACATACACACAAACATATGCATGCACGTAATATGCTTACTGCGCAGTTTTGCGGCTGCAGATGAGGCTGTGCTATGGAAAGTTTATTGTTCAATAACTTTTTTTTCTCGACTTATGTTCTTAATGAAATTTTCGGTGAGTTATTATGACATTTAAATGTATCTACTTGCCAAATTTCAAGTCTCTAGTATCTGATATACGTGAGATATCGTTTTTCATCAATTGTGGGCGAAAGGGGCATGGCATCAAAAATCCAATAATTACAAAATTTGCGGATTCAATATAGCAATCAACTACAACTTAGTGCACGATTCTATCTTTAACGGTGTGCACGCCAGACCTCGAAAACAAAGCGATATTTTCGATAGTTATCGATAATAAAGAAGTGGGACGAATTATCGAAAAAAGAAATAAACTCTTACAGCGTATAGTATTATCGAGAATTTTGCTTATTATTTGAAAAAAAAAAATAAACTCGTACAGCGTATGGTATTATCGAGCATTTTGCTTTTTATTTGAAGTCTCTAGCTTTTGTGGCTTACGAAATTCACGCGTTGGACGGACGGACGGATGGACAGACGGACAGGGCTAGTTCAACTCAGATCGTCGATCTGATCAAGAATATATATACTTTATGGGATTTAAAACGCATCCTTCGGCATGTTACATACATTCGCGACCATTTGCATTAATGTGTGTAAAGTGAGTGAGAGACATATATACATACATATATACCTACATATTTATTCAGAGCCCCAGGTTGGGCTCCAAAAAAATGTATGTAGAGGTACATACATGCAGTCGTACTAAGACCGATACGTGTGTATTGCATACATAGCCTCCACTATGGGCGAAAAAAGAAAGGTATGCAATAATCACATATCCGTTCGACGTGGATACGAATCCACTGTATAGAAAAGTACTTTGGCTCATGCCCGCATTGGGCGAGATGAAAAAATGAGCTGTGGTACTTTTCTGGATGAGAGGTAGCTGGACGGGATCTTCTAGTTCCGTAGCTCTTTCGGGAGTGTGGGGGGGTACTTTGTTACCTCACATCCTATCACATAAATCTTAGTTTTTTAAGATCCCTGAGACAAAACGCCTTGACGGAGCTATACTCCCGAAAATGGTCGGACAAAAACAAGGGAAGGACATTCACAATTTGTATACCCTATCAAGAAAACGACACATAACATAAGCGAGGCCATAGGTGGAATTTGGCACACGCGTTCTCTACCCTACCCTACCATGGTTTTTAAATAATAGTTATGGTAAAAACCCCCAACGAGAGAAGCAAAAGCCTCCTACCCCATTATATTAACCTAACCTGTTACAATTAGGACCTCATCCTACTGAACTTCTGGATACCATTTCAAAAATTTCTACGTTAACATTCATTTGAAATTTCTTAATTTATTCTTAAATAATAACACAAATTCCTTAATATTAACAATTTCATCTCACTTAAGTTAATATATTTAATTCTTTAATTCATTTTGATTTTGGTTTACGTCTTTACTTTAATACTAAATTTTATTTTATTTTATATATGTATATATATATATATTTTTTTTTCCACTTTTAATGCGTTATCAATTATCTGTATTTTAGTTAGCATAGAAACTTGTTTCTTATATTTTTATACCCTGAATCCATTGAAAATGGAAATGTCAGGGTATAATGTTTTTGTGCAAATGTATGTAACAGGCAGAAGGAGGCGTGCCACACCCCATAAAGTATATATATTCTTGATCAGCTCGATGAGCTGAGTTGAACTAGCCCTGTCCGTCTGTCCGTCCGTCCGTCCGTCCGTCCGTCCGTCCGTCCGTCCGTCCGTCCATCCGTGTAAACACCTGGATTTCTGCAACCACAAAAGCTAGAGACTTCAAATAAAAAGCAAAATGCTCGATAATACTATACGCTGTACGAGTTTTTTTTTTTTTTTTCGATAACTCGTCCCATTTTTTTTTTATCGATAACTATCGAAAATATCGCTTTGTTTTTGAGGTCTGGCGTGCACACCGTTAAAGATAGAATCGTGCACTAAGTTGTGGTTGATTGCTATATTGAATCCGCAAATTTTCTCATTTTTGGATTTTTGATGCCACGCCCCTTTCGCCCACAATTTAACAAAAACGATAACTCACGTATATCAAATACTAGAGACTTGAAATTTGGCAAATAGGTACATTTGGATTTCATAATCATTCCTCGAAAATGTCATTAAGAACATAGGTCTAGAAATACTGCGCAGTGAGCATATTACGTGCATGCATATGTTTGTGTGTGTGTGTTGTTAACTGTTAATGAATAAATGAAGCTCTTAATGATTGGTATTACAGATCAATGGATTCAGGGTATCTCTTAGTCGAGCAGTCTCGACTAGAGTTTAGTTACTTGTTTAGGCTGCACTACACACATATATATAAAAAAAACGTTCTTCATATTTTTCGGCTGCGTTACATACAAATATATATATATATATATCCATAGATATATATAAATAAAAATTAAAACGTTCTTTATATTTTTTTTGTTGGGCTGCATTAAGCTGCGCTCATGGGGCACTTTAGCCGAGGAACAAAAAAAAATTTTACGTCTTGGTTTTTTTTTTTTTTTCTTTCTTTGCCTTGGCACTATCACTGATTGACGTTAGGTTTAATTTGGTTTGGTTTTTTTTTTTTTTTTTTCTGCTTCTCCAGATTCTTATGCGGGAGTCCCACGTGGTGGAGATTGTCTCCCATCCAAAGTGGGCCTCATCTCGGCTCTTCGAGATAAAGAGAGCTAAATCCTACGTCTCGAAAAAAAAATGTTGGCCCGTATCACGTGCTGGCTTTCTTCTTTCGAGAGTTAAACCAGACGGATACGGGTGGAGTGAAACTCTTAGGAGTTTTCGGCTACAGAAAAAAAAAGTGTCTTTAATACCAAATTTTGACCTAAGTCATCAGCGTACCTTTTCCAAGCAAACGAATCACAAAAAGAAGGGCCGACGATGTACCTTCTGACATCGAAGTGTCCAACCAAAGAAACGGGAGCGGTGGATGGTCCAGGGCTTTTGCTTGCCGAAAAGATTAAAAGAGTGACAAAACAAAAGCTCTGCCCGGATCATCCAGAAGTTGGCTGCGATACTAATTAGCGCCTTGGCTGAGTAAATGCAGCCGATCAGCTGCAATTAAGCTTTCTCAGCGTCTAAGCTTTTAGCGCTGATAAGCTTTCAGCACTGCACTCGAAAGCTTGCGTAAGCACCTTTTGGATCAAGCTCGCCTTGCATTTTACGAGCTTACGCTTGCGCACGCTGATTGCTAAGCTCTCGCAGCTTTCTTCTACTCTAGCTCTTGTTGTTTGTTTTGCTCTGGCTCTCCCTTTTTTTCTTTTTAGATTCTGCGACCATTACATATATGCACGTGTATACATAATGAACATGTATGAGCGCCAGCTGGTCTCTGTGCGCTTTTCAATTCAATCGCTGTTGATCTGGCCAAACATTTTGTTAATATAACTTTTGTGTTTATCAACGGATTTTGATGAAACTTTCACCATATGATTTAAATAATTGATGTAGTAAACATTGTAAACATTATATAAATTGCAACTGAAAATAATTTTAAAAATTGTGGAAAAATTTGGGGCCGGTATTCAAATGTAACAAAAACCGAATTTGATAAAAATATACATAAAGCTTCATGCGAAATTTGGAGACTCTAGCTCTTAAGATGAAAAAGATAAAAAATCATAGCTGAATTTTCATATGGTTTTAAAACTATAACAAATATTCAGAAATAGTTATCGATTTTCTGAAACAAACTCGATATGCGCGCTATATACACCAGTCTAACAAAAAAAATTCAAGTCTCTAGCTGCTATAGGTCCTGAAATCGACGCGTTCATACATACGGACTGACAGACAGACGGACAGGGCTCAATCAACTTGTCTTGTCATCCTGATCAAGAATATATACTTTTGGAGGTGTGGCACGCCTCCTTCTGCCTGTTACATAATTTTACCAAAAAAATTATACCCTGTTTTCCCATTTTGAATGGGATCAGGGTATAAAAAGATAGAAAACTAATGAAGTTATAAAATTACAAACACACAAATTAAAGATTGTATATATTAAGTGAAAGAAACTTCTTAGATTAATGATTCCGATGTTATTATTGAGAATAAATTAGGAAATTTATAATGAATGCCAAATTTGAAATTTTTGAAATTGTACAAGATGTTAAGTAGGATGCAGTCCTAATTTTAGAAGATTAGGTTGATATAATGGGGTAGGAGGCTTTTGCTTCTCTCGTTGGGAGTTTTAACCCAAAATATTATTTAAAAACCATGGTAGGGTAGGGTAGAGAACGCGTGTGTCAAATTCCACATATGGCCTCGCTTGTATTTTGTGTCGTTTTCTTGATAGGGTATACAAATTGTGAATGTTTTTCCCTTGTTTTTGTTTGACCGTCTCCGTCAAGTCCTTTTGTCCCAGGAATCTTAAAAAGAATATGATATATGTACTAGGATGTGCGGAAGTAGTCCAGTTATTCGATACATAAATTTGTGGCCCCAATGTGGGGCACTGGATGTATTCCATTTATTAGATACACAAATTTTTGGTCCCAATGTGGGGCACTGGAAGTATTCCGTTTAAGAGATACAAAACTTTCAGCGCACCGTTTTAATTTGTGCTCAAGATCGTTTCCTTCATGGCGGAAGGGAACTGAAGTATTTTGAAACACATTTTTGATTTTTTTTTTTTTTGTGAGAATTAGTCGTTGAAAATGCCAGTGTTATAAGTGCTGAAATAGAGCGGACTTGCTTGGTGTGTCTATCGCATAAGTGACAGCTGAGCATAATAAATTCTTCAAGGGCCTAAGAAGCTGCACGATTCAAGCTGAGTCTCGGACCAAGAAACCATAAAGAGTTTTATTCAACTAAAACTTATAGTTCAGGAATATAGAAAAAAAACCACCTTATTTCACAATTAAAGACTTTGTATGACTTTCGCGACGTAGATTAGTATTGATTGATGGCAGTTACAATTGCAGAATATTGTATATTGGGCCCAGCCCGGATATCAGTACTGGTTGTTCCTCTGTTATTTGTTGTCCGAACAAATGATATTGATCTCAGTACATTTTGAATTCATACCAAATTGGTTTTTCGATGTTGTCTATGCAAGTTACTATATGTTTAGATTGTTGCCTGTAACTTGTGTATATGCTGCCTTGGCGTATCCTTGCCGAACAATCACATGTAGGAAACTTTTGTGTACCAATATTCTTAAACCAGTTTTTAGTTACAATAGCCCAATTTCCTTAATCACTTCCTGTATGTATAATTCCAATCAAGAAAACAAAATAGGCTGCCTCCCCAAAATATTAACCGAAACTTTCAGTAATAGAGAAAAGACAAAAATAATCAAATATATAAATTATGCCAATTTCTAGAAGTCCTACACGTATTCCACCATGGAAATACCGGTAAATTTTTGTAGGGTTTGCAACCAAGGGATGAGCAATACAGCAATATTATTGTACCCCTTGTAAGCACAGTTTTCATAAGCAATGTTCGGACCATTACCTTGCTAATAAACAGGACTGTCCGGAATGCCATGCGGTATTGGACCCTATGTCAGTCAAGTTGGTCATTGGCAATTGCTCGCCTGACCCCAAACAGGTTTCCAATTCAGCAGCTCCTGGAAGCTCGCGTATGGTAACCCGTAACTTAGCCAAAATATTATATGACGTTCAAACTGGTGAAGGCGAACATTTTCAAAATCGATCTCCAGAGGGCGGCAATGTGATTATACCCGGCTTAGATGTAAGTCAGCATTCTAGCCGGAACGTAGCTGCTCCTACCAGAGGCAATAGCACACGCAGATGAGGTATACCTTACCGATCCGGCCCTAGTCATCAATAGCCAGTCTGTCACGCGTTCATGTCGGCTCTGCAGATTGATTCGCGCCCAAGTTCTCGCGAACAAATTCCTTTTGCTCCCACTCCTATGGCGTACTCGCCAAGTAGTTCGGCTGCTCAATGCAGGAAAACAGCAACCACGATGCAGAAATGTAATTTGCATTTTGATGGATCCTCGGAAGGGTTAGGGGTGGAAGAATTTATCTACCGGTTTAGAGTTCTTACGGACGAAACTCTCGATCGTGACTTTATGGAGCTTTGTAAGCACTTGCACATTCTTTTTTCGGGAAAAGCAAGAGATTGGTTTTGGAGGCACCATAAACAGGTTGACCGAATTGTTTGGAACGAGTTTTGTTCTGCTTTGCGTCAACAATACAAAGCGTTCGGAGTTTATGACAAAGAAGTTAGTCCGAGCAAGGAAAAAATCTTGAATCTTTTGTCTCCTTCTATGATTCTGTCGCCGCATTAATCGACAAATTTGGGCTAAAAATCAGCGAAGAAGAATTGTTAGAGATACTACAAAATAACTTGTAGCCGGAAATGCGACACAAATTACTTTACTAATCTATCAGCTCGGTAGGTCATTTACGTCGATTGGTGCAAATGAGTGAAAATCTCACGAACGATCTGACCCGTAGACTATATAGCGTTCCCCTACTTAAACCTATTGCTTTTCGACGTCAAGCTCTGGAAATAGAAGATGATAATCTCGGAACTGATTTAGAAGAAGAAACAGAGACAGAAGATTTAGAAATCGCCGCCATGTAAAAGGCACATTCTAATCTGACATGCTGGAACTGTGAGGAAAAGGAAAATGTTTGGGAAAACTGTTTGTGGGATCGTAGAATCTTTTGTTATGATTGCGGTACACCACAGGTGTATAAGCCACAGTGCAAGACTTGCATCCGTAGGCTGTCGCAAAACCAGCAAAAGGGAGAATGCCAAAGATCTCGGATGCCCCCGAACCAGTCAAATCCGTCGAGGAAAGCCTAAAACAGACATTCCCAACAAACGGGAGAATGATCTTAGGTTTCTCCCGTCAACGACAAATTGAGTCGATATTTAGAAATAAAAAGAAGAATTTTTAACGTAGAAAAACCGTATAGACCATAAGACTTAAAAATTATTATACATAGTCGTATTATACATTATTATACATTAGTGGTATCGATATACTTAATAGCAAAAAAGACATGCGCAGTTATGTGCACGTATCGTTTTTAAATTTTCAGGAATTGGGGCTTTTAGATACTGGCGCAAATATTAGTTGCATTGGGGCAATGTTAGCTCAAACAGATTTTTCAAAATATCCATGTTTTAAGTCGATAAAGTCCTTAGTGAAAACTGCCGGTGGTGAAAATCAGTCGGTCAACGGTATTTTTAATGTTGTCATGCAATACAAGGAAACGTCGAAACCGATGAAACTGTATGTCATCCCCAACATCAAGCAGAATTTAATCCTGGGACATGCCTTTTGGAGAATCTTTGCGATGGCTCCTGATGTTATCAGTGCTTTAGAGGCAGATTCCGAGGACATCGAGGAAGGTTGTTCCGGAAAATATCCGCTAAGTAGCGTCCAGCTCCAACAGCTCATTTCCCAACAATGCTGAGAAGCTAGGTCCCACTTCACTCCTCAGACATCACATTGAGGTAGGAGACGCAACGCCGGTGAATCAACGTTTTTATCCTGTAAATCCTGCAGTCGAACAGTTGATATATCAAAAAATCGATCGAATGATCGATCTTGGCATTATAGAACCATCGACCAGCGCGTGGAGTTCGCCTATGAGACTTGTGGCAAAGCCGAACAAAGTTCGTCGTACAGCTTTCGGAAGAAATTAAAGAAAAACCGGTTGCATTTATGTCGAAAAAACTCAGTCGAGCGCAGCGTAACTATAGTGTTACGAAGCGAGAATGTCTTGCCGTCATCATCGCTATCGAAAAGTTTCGCTGCTATTTGGAGCTTCAAGAATTTGAAGTCATCACCGACCGCTCCAGTCTTCTTTGGCTGATAAGACAGCAGAACGTTTCTGGACGATTAGCTAGATGGATTTTCGGCCTGTAACAATATAAATTCACCATGTCGCATCGGAAGGGTAAAGACCATATTGTGCCCGACGCCTTATCGCGCTTGCATGAAAATGAGATCGCCTTTTTGGAGATGTGACCCACTTAGAAGAGTCAGAGGCTTTTCAGACCGATGACTATAAGCAGTTGAAGCTTAAGCTGACGCTGAACAGTTCAAGATTTCCATACTTTAAGATTGTCGATCACAAAATTTTTATCCGAAAAACTTCGAAGAAATCTTTTTTGGCCAGGATTAGTCAAAGATGTCCGCGATTATGTCCGAAATTGTTCTGTGCAAGCAATCCAGAGCTCCAAATTATACCCTGCGTCCTCCTATAGGAGCACAAAGTCCGACTTGTAGACCTCTTCAACGGCTTTATATTGATTTATTAGGGCCATACCCTAGAAGTAAAAGTGGTCATATAGGACTATTGATTGTCTTGGACCACTTCAGCAAGTTTCATTGGCTACAACCGATGAAAAAATGTAACGCTGCTGACATCCAACACTTTCTGTTGAAAAATATTTTTCACTGTTTTGGGGTACCAAAGACGATTGTGAGTGACAATGGACCGCAGCTTAAATCAAACGAATTTAATGCGTTTCTAACGAAACTGGGTATTCGCCACGTTTACACTGGTTTATACTCCCCTCCGAGCAACGCTGCCGAGCGGGTGAATCGGTCCTTGTGAGGGGCCATTCGATCTTATCTCGAAAATGATCAGACCTGTTGGGACAAAAACATATCAGGCATTTCATGTGCATTACGATCCGCTCTACATCAATCCATAGGATGCATTATTTGGAGTAGATATGATTACACATGGTTCGGATTATAAATTGCTAAAACAATTAGCATTGCTAGAAGAACCGTTAGTGCCGTTAACCCGAGAGGATAATTTATCTTTAATGCGAACAGATATACAGGTCAATATTGAGAAAGCATATGATCGAAATGTAAAACAGTACAATTTGCGTAGTAAGCCAGTTACTTTTAACGAAGGGCAAGAAGTGTATCGCCGTAATTTTTCCCATAATTAACTTACACCTCAATTTTGGAAATGTAGGGTCAAGAAGAAGTTGGGTAATTGTTTTTATATTTTAGAGAATTTGCAAAGTAGAGAGATTGGAACCTTCCACGCCAAAGATATCAAGCAGTAGACACCTTAACACATTCCCGCTAATATTCCACGCCAAAGATATCACGCAGTAGACACCTTAACACATTCCCGCTAATATTCCGTCAAACGGTGGCATATTATCGGGTGGTGTAATGGTCGCGCAGAGTCTAAAAAGAAAAAATGGAGTACAAGAACAAAACAAGCAAAAAAAGCAGCACCAGAAGAAAGTTGCGAGCGCTTAGCAACCAGCGTGCGCAAGCGTAAGCTCGTAAAATGCAACGCAAGCTTGAGCAAAAAGGTGCTTACGCAAGCTTTCGGGTGAAGTGCTGATAAAGCTTAATTGCAGCTGATCAGTTGCACTTATTCAGCCAATGCGCTAATTAGCATCGCAGCCAACTTCTGGATGATCCGGGCAGAGCTTTTGTTTTGCTTGCCTATAAAATAAGTTGGACGTTAAAAGTCACTTCTTTTTAATCTTTTTGGCAAGCGAAAGCCCTGGACCATCCAACGTTCAAGTTCATTTTTTTTCTTATGTAGCCCGAAAACTCCTAAGAGTTTCGCTCCACCCGTACCCGTCTGGTGTAACTCCCAAAGAAAGCCAGCACGTGATACGGGTCTACATTTTTATTTGGGACTTAAAACGTAACTCTCTCTGTCGTAAAGAACAGAGATGAGGTACGTCTTGAATTGGAGACAATCTTCACCACGTGGGACTCCAGCATAGAATCTGGAGAAGCCGTGAAAAACCAATAATAATGAAACTAAACCACATATGAAACCAATGATTTTTGTTCCTCGGCCAAAGTGCCTCATGAGCGCAGCTTAATGCAGCCCAAAAATAGAAAGAACGCTTATTTTTGTATTTTATTATATATATATATATATATATATATATATATATATATATATATATATATATATATATATATATATATATATATATATATATATATATATATATAAAACGCAGCCTAAAACAAGTAAGAAAACTCTAGTCGGCGCGCCCGACTAGGGGATACCCTAATCCCACTCGCTCTTAGTTTTTTGATATAGTCCATAACTCGTATGTACAACCATATCACGCGACTTAAATCTATGCCAATGGCACTAAGAATGTCGATCAAAGAGGAATTATGCAAACAAATTCGACACAAAGATTATACCAGCTCACTTTTGCAAGCTCACAAGAATTGTTCCGTTACTATTAAAGAAGAAGATCGAAAACATATTCGCACAGCGACACACAGCGCCTGCGACTGCAACACACAGCGGCGAGCGGCAATTGGAAGTAGGTAGCAAAAACAATTCTAACACAATTCGACCCAAACTCAAAGGCACTTGCGGTTCTTAGAAAATTTGTTCGCGAGCATTTGCATGTATGTCTGCACATGTATACAAATTGAACATGTATAAGCGCCACTTGGTCTGTGTGCGCTTTGCAGTTCAATCGCTGTGGATCTGGCCAAACATTTTGTTTAATAACTTTTGTGTTTATCAACGGATTTTGATGAAACTTTCACCATATGATTTAAATAATTGATTTAGTTTTCAAAAAGACCAAACACCATATATATTGCAACTGAAATTAATTTTCAAAATTGTGGGGAAATTTGGGGCCGCTATCCAAATGTAACAAAAACCGAAATTGGTAAAAATGCACATAAAGCTACATGCGAAATTTTGAGTCTCTAGCTCTTAAGATAAAAAAGATAAAAAATCATAACTGATTTTTCATATGGTTTTAAATCGATAACAAATATTCAGGAATAGTTATCGATTTTCTAAAACAAACTCGATATGCGCGTCCAATATACGCGCCTAACAAAAAAAATGCAAGTCTCTATCTCTTATAGGTTCTGAGATCGACGCGTTCATACATACGGACGGACGGACGGACGGACAGACAGACGGACAGGGCTCAATCAACTTGTCTTGTCGTCCTGATCAAGAATACTTTTATATATACTTTTGGGGGTGTGGCACGCGTCCTTCTGCCTGTTACATACTTTTACCAAAAATATTATACCCTGTTTTCCCATTTTCAATGGGATCAGGGTATAATTACATAACATTCAGCAGATGAAGAGGAATCAACTCTTTTTATATAAAAACTATATTGTTAATAAATATAAAACTCAGATAATATTTACCTATTTAGCAACAGATAATATTTACCTATTTAGCAACATATAATATTAATATATACCATGGAAGCAAAATAATTGAAGTAATTGCAGCAGACACAGAAAATGAAATTGAAACAACAATAAAATATACACCAAAATTTGCTAAAGATACAGAAGATGCAAATAAATTAAAAATTAAAATTTAGGAACGTAAAAAAATGATTATAAACAAAATAAATAATTCAAGAGAAGATTACAATAAACAAAGACAGGAAGGTTCAATTAAAAAATATAAAAGGGTCAGACGTAAGTATGAGCCTTATTTTAGATATGCAGAGTTATAAAACGTTCATCCTAGTAACACTAAAAGACCGTTAAATCAGGAAATTAACAATTCTAGCAAAAATAAACCAGATTGATAGCAGATTTGACAAAGATTTTATTCATTTTAACCATCATTATAACTAGGTTCAATACAGTACAGACAAGATTACAAATGGAACCGATATTAATAAGTGCAGATTATACATCCAAATTTCCGTAAATTGACCTACCTGTCATATATACAGGTACTTGAAGATTGTCAATTAATTTACATGGACGGACAGACGGACACCGTTGAAAAAGATAAAAAATGTTAACTGATATACACGGGCTTAACAAAAATGCAAGTAGCTCTTGTGGGTTCTGAGATCGACGCTTTCATACAAGTTATATTAATTGTCCTCGGGTGCGTGTGGATTCTTCAATCCTCTTGTCCGTCGACGTTCCTTGATGAGCAGAGCTAATGAAGGTTAGGGTGGAGAGATTACTTATGCTCTCTTTACGATTGGCCTTGTGGCTCAAAGGTATTATGATTTAACGGCAAGATTTTATATAAAGTGCCGGAGCACTGTACAAGTTTATTATTGAATATCTGTAACAGAACTGACTTATTAACTATGGCATAGGCCTAAGACAAAACTAAAGGACGCTTGCACATAGTCAAGTGCCGGGTTACCGCTGCCAACCGTCGCAGCTGGGGCACTGAACTTATGTGTTAGCGAAAATAGGTCTGTAGCATTTGGCAATGTTTGCGTGATGTACTTATTCAATACTTAAATGTAATTCTTATGTGTTAACTACTCCTCCCTCAAGCTTCTGACCGTCCCCGGACACCTCGTAGCCGTTGATGATTCCTTACACCTTTGTGCGGAGAACTGGGACATGATGAGGTGTGTCCCATTCGTGATGATCTCTGGATTATCGTCGGTGGTCACTGTTGCTGTGCTTCCGTTAATAATAATCACACCATTATCTATTAGTGTGACAGGTTGGAGGCGGCTTGGCTGTGTTCGGCAAGAGGCGACGCTACCAGCGTGTAGTGCTCGTGCGCAGGAATCCTGTGTCGTCAACTCACAAACGGAGGCGTACGTCGTTGGTACGCACTCGTTGACTGCTAGGATGTCGTTCGGCTACGATATCATCTTGTAGTTGTATCGCGACGTGTTGGTGGGATACCGGGAAGATTATAACCTTTTTGCACATAAATTTTACCCTAGGATAAGCTATTAATATGTGGACTATGTTTTCGGACTGAAATAATAGTAGCCGCTTCTGTAAGGCTAACTATGGGAATTTCTATTGGGTGTTCATTTAAAATCATTGTGTTCAAAAATAGCTGGGTTTATTATGCCGGCTTTTGCCAGTGCAATTGTAAGAATCAAGTTTGATATTGATTAATTAGTATTAATTAGTATTGTAAGTGTGGTGTGTCAATTAAGTTGTCCTTTTTAGCTTTTATTATATTATATTATTTATTGCGCCGGTTAGTCTATTGATTTGTTTTTGCGTCTCTGAGTTTATAATTGCTTGTGATTTGCATCAATTAGCTGAGATCCGGACCACCTAACCCTCTCGAAATCGGCGTGCATGCTATGACTTTTTTCTGGCCATTATATGATGTACCTCGAGAACGGACAACAAACTTCTAAACTCTCTAAAAAGAATAAACGTTCCAAGGTCTGCTTGGATTCTTTCTTCTGTGCGAAGCGGTGTGAACTTATTGCCTAGCCGTCTATTATTTTTTACGAAAACTTTTCGCCCACTGTGCTGGCTGTGCTTGTTCTATTCTCCCTTTAATGTTTTCTCTGAATTCAATTTTCGAGGCATGGTTATCGGTTATTGGTCCGTAACTGAATGGATTGATTTGTTGTATTCTTCTGTTGCTCTTAATATTAGCTAAATTGTGTCACTAGCTTTCTTATCCATTTTAAAACTTCTGGCTATGTCTGCTAGTGTGCTATGGAACCTCTCTACTTGGCCGTTGGAAACATTATGGTGGTGCGTTAACAATATCTATATTGTGTGTATTTTTAAGTAATGATACTATTGTTTCTGAATTGAGTGCCGCTTCGTTGTCGCAGTAAATTGTTTTAGTTTTTGGGAACAAATTGACCTACTATAGTTCGTGACGGGATTGGTTGTACTATAGCGAATTTAGAGAACTTGTCTATGCAAGCGAGGAAAAGCTTTTTGTCAGTAGAGAAAATGTCTAGCATTTCGCCAGCATAAGATGGAATTGGTGAGGCTCCCAATTATTGATTTGGTGGATGCTTGTCATATTTAGATTTGGTGCATATTTTGCATATTTTTATACCCTGAATCCATTGAAAATGGAAATTTCAGGGTATAATGTTTTTGTGCGAATGTATGTAACAGGCAGAAGGAGGCGTGCCACACCCCATAAAGTATATATATTCTTGATCAGCTCGATGAGCTGAGTTGAACTAGCCCTGTCCGTCTGTCCGTCCGTCCGTCCGTCCGTCCGTCCGTGTAAACACCTGGATTTCTGCAACCACAAAAGCTAGAGACTTCAAATAAAAAGCAAAATGCTCGATAATACTATACGCTGTACGAGTTTTTTTTTTTTTCGATAACTCATCCCATTTCTTTTTTATCGATAACTATCGAAAATATCGCTTTGTTTTTGAGGTCTGGCGTGCACACCTTTAAAGATAGAATCGTGCACTAAGTTTTGGTTGATAGCTATATTAAATCCGCACATTTTGTTATTTTTGGATTTTTGATGCCACGCTCCTTTCGCCCACAATTCAACAAAAACGATAACTCACGTATATCAAATACTAGAGACTTGAAATTTGGCAAATAGGTACATTTGGATGTCATAATCACTCTCCGAAAATGTCATTAAGAACATAAGTCGAGAAAAAAAAGTTATTGAACAATAAAATTTCCATAGTACAGCCTCTGCTTCAGCTGCAAAGCTGCGCAGTGAACATATTACATGCATGCATATTTTTGTGTGTGTGTGTGTGTGTGTGCATGTGTTGGTTACTATTAATGAATAAATGAAACTTTTAATGATTGGTATTACAGCTCAATGGATTCAGGGTATCTCTTAGTCGAGCAGTCTCGACTAGAGTTTCGTTACTTGTTTAAATTGTGTTTTGTAATAGTATGTTTTCCTATTTCTATTTGTTATTTTGTAATGATCAGCGTCTACTTGTTCTAAGTTTTTATTTTCTTTAAAGGGATTCCCTAGTTTTCCCTTTTGCAATGGTCCTCTTCTGTATCTTGTATCGATTTCATACTCTTGCCGTTCGCTATTGATTTTATTTATTATTTTTTCTTTGTTTTCCTGTGATTTTATTTTGGGTTGTCCAGCGTACAAAAATATATGTACAGGGGTTTGTCCGGTTGTATCATGTTTTGTTTTATGATTATATGTAAAAAATATTGTTTCAATTTACTTCATTTGTTTTCGTTGTTGTCAGAATTTTTAATACTGCGAATTCAATCGTTTATTGTTTTGTGTTGGTTGGTTTTTCTGTGATAAGAATTAAGTTACTGTTATCTTCGAGAGCACTATGTTGCGTTTGTTCACTAAAATATGTTTCTTTAATTTTTACACGAGAGAGGGCATCAGCTACATGGTTTTCTTTTCCTTTTATATATTTAATATCAAAATCTTATTCAGATAATTTAACTCTCCATCGGGTTAATTTAGAGTTGGGGTCTTTTATTTTATACAATCAAGAAAGAGGTTGGTGGTTCGAAATGTCGTCCAAGTAAGTAATGTCTAAAAGTTTTTTTTTCCAAACGATAGCTAACAGTTCTAACTCTATTGCGATATAATTAGTTTCGTGGTCATTTAATGTTCGGCTTATATAATTTATTGGATGTCCATCTTAAGAGAGTACAGCCCCGAGGGTGACTTTACTAGCATCAGTAGTCAAGGTGAATTTACGAGAAATATCTGGTATTCTTAAAAAAAAATTAAATTAGTGATTTAGTTTAGTAAATGCATTAAAATATTAAATGCATTAACATATTATTCCCTTTGTCATTGGTTTGGCTATGTCGGCATAATTTAATATGCATTTACGGTAATAATTAATTAATATTTGTATTGCTATGGTTGAAATTGGGTATTTTTGAATTGATTTTATTTTTTCTTGATTGGGTTTGATTCCTTCAGGTGTTATTACATGTCATAAGAATGTTTCTTGACGTAAAAACTCGCATTTATCGAGTTAATGTTTAGATTCTGCCAACTTCTCAAAAACTAATTGAAGCGTGTGTAAGTGTTCATCCAGAGATGTAGAAAATACAATTATGTCATCAAGGTACACTAAACAATGTTTATTTGTTGGATAATATTCAGGGCAAAAATAATTTTGGTTGTAACCATAGTCAAAAAAAATATTCCTGGCTCTGTCTTTCTTCCTTCTTACTTCATCTATACTCATCCTACTCTGTCCGCTAACAGATGGTCTGGGGCGTTTAATTAATTGGTTGGATCTGGAATCTGGTTGTGGAATTGCATTCTTTTGTTGATCAAAGCGATTTTGGTCAAACATTTTTGTCTTTGGAACGGTCTATGAGTGTATGACATAGGTGGTCGAGATTGATAGTTTGGTCGAGGCATAAAATTTGGATTGGGTAAAGGAGGTTGTTGACGATATTGATTGAATTGGGGTGGTGTATTTGTGGGAAATGTTGGTGGAATGAATGGAATAGTGTATTTTGGTGTGTTATTAGTGGGTCTGTAATTTTTTTCTGGTTTATAAGGGGTGCTTTCTCCATAAATACCTTTTTCCTGTAATAGATTTATGAGCGAACGTAAATCGGGTATATTATGCTGTAACAAAACTTTAGTCGAGACTGCTCGACTAAGAGATACTCTGAATCCATTGAGCTGTAATACCAATCATAAAAAGTTTCATTTTTTCATTCACAGTAAACAATACATGCACACATACACACAAAGAAATGCATGCACATAATATGCTGACTGCGCAGTTATGCGGCTGCAAAAAAGACTGTACTATGGAAAGTTTATTGTTTAATAACTTTTCTTCTTGACTAATGTTCTTACTTAAATTTTCGGAGAGTGATTATGACATTTAAATGTACCTATTTTCCAAATTTCAATCTCTAGTATTTGATATACGTGAGTTGTCATTTTTGTTGAATTGTGGGTGAAAGGGGCGTGGCATCAAAAATCCAAAAATGACAAAATGTGCGGATTCAATAATAATATTCAACCACAACTTAGTGCACGATTTTATCTTGAACGGTGTGAAGGCTAGCGCTCAAAACAAAGCGATATTTTCGATAGTTATCGATAATAAAGAAATGGGACGAGTTATCGAAAAAAAAATAAACTCGTACAGCGTATGGTATTATCGAGCATTTTGCTTTTTATTTTAAATCTCTAGCTGTTGTGGTTTACGAAATCCGCGTGTTTACACGGACGGACGAAAGGACGGACATCCGGACAGGGCTAGTTAAAATCAGCTCGTCGAGCTGATCAAGAATATATATACTTTATGGGGTGAAGCATGCCTCCTTCCTGATTTTCCAATTTCAATGGATTCAGGGATAAAAATTAGGAAATCAAAGATAATTGCATAGACAAAATTATATTAAATACAGATCCTATTTGTAAATATATACCGATAACTGAAAAAGAGCTAATAAGGTACATTGAACCGAGTACAGTTATAACTTGGAATTTATCAAAAACCACAACGAAACCGATTTCGTCTTCGTGCTTTTATTTTAATCATTTTCAGCGTTGTCGTTAGCCGAAGAAGCGACATTTGTTTGATTCAAAAAAGTGAAACATCTCACTACATATATTTAAAAAGCCATATGTATAAAAATTTTTATTTATTGTATATGAATATTTATGTTTACTTTTTATCTTCCAAACAATTTACAATTTTCACTTTTTAATACAAATGTTTATAGATACACTCGACAGCAAAACTGTCCATACAACAGACAAAGTAAAAAAAATTCTAATCGAAGGTGCACGACTGCGTGATAGCCACACTTCATCCTATCATAGTTTTTGAATATAATAATTACGAATACTCGCATGCAGAACCATATCACGCGACTTAAATCTATGACAAAAGTACTAAAAATGTCAATCAAAGAAGATGAAACATGTTCGCACTACGGCACAAAACGCTGAGCAGCAAATTTAGAGTAGGTAGCAAACAATTCAAACATATTCCGACCCAAATTCAAACGAAATTGCGAATCCTAGAATATAGTACGCAAGTATTTGAATGTATGTGTGCACATGTATAGACAATGAACATGTATAGGTGCTTGGCTCTGCGCGCTCTGCCTTTCGTGCGCATTTAATAACTTTTGTGTTTATTAATGGATTTTGATAATTTTATTTTTATTTTTTATTTATGATTTTACCATATGACGTACATATTATCGTTTTTTTTTTAGCAAAATGTTTCACATGCACCCTTTATATGCAACTGAACAAATTTTTCAAGATTTTGGGGTAAATTAAAGCTAGAATAGTTTTAAATCGATAACTATTATTCAGGAATATTCAAAATGCTCGTCGTATACAAACAAAAAAAAAAGTAAGAAAACTCTAGTCGGCGCGCCCGACTAGGGGATACCCTAATCCCACCCACATTAATTTTTTTAATATAGTCCATAACTCGCATGTACAACCATATCACGCGACTTAAATCTATGCAAATGGTACTAAGAATGTCACAAGAATTGTTCCGTTACTATTAAAGAAGAAGAATCGAAAACATATTCGCACTTCCACACAGCGCCGAACGGCAATTGGAAGTAGGTAGCAAAAACAATTCAAACACAATTCGACCCAAACTCAAAGGCAATTGCGATTCTTAGAATATTGTGCGCGAGCATTTGAATGTATGTGTGCACATGTATACATAATGAACATGTAAATGCGCCAGCTTGTCTCAATCGCTTGTTTCAATCACTGTTGATGTGGCCAAACATTTTATTTAATAACTTTTGTGTTTATCAACGGATTTTGATGAAACTTTCACCATATGATGTAAATAGTTATTGTTGTTTTTAAGATAAAAAAAAAAATAAAAAATCCTAAATGATTTTTCATATGGTTTTAAATCGATAACACATATTCAGGAATAGTAATCGATTTTCTGAAATAAACTCGATATGCGCGCTGTATACAAGAGCCTAACAAAAGACGGACAGACAGACGGACATACAGACAAGGCTCAATCAACTTGGCTTGTAAAAAAAAACTTTTAACAAACACATTATACCCTATTTTCCCATTTTTAAGGGGATCAGGGGAAAAACGGAAAAACAATTAAAAGGGTTTTTAGGTATGACAGGATTTTATAGAAAATTTATCAAAGACTATTCCAAAGTAGCTTACCCAATGATAAGATATTTACAAAAAGGTGTATCAATTAATACAAATGATCCACAATATATAGATGCATTTGAACATAAGAACAGCCAATATTACAGACAGTGAGGAACTATAACAGAAATCAGATTAATAAAGGCAAAGATTAAATCTAATAGGAACAGCATACAAATGGCTGTATAATTTACCAAAATAACAATAACCTCATAAACAATATGAACCAACAAATAATAAACAATTAAGCACGACCGAGTAATCATCAATGAAAAACTGACAAGCATAAATAACCAAAATGAAAAAATCTTTATGAAAATCCTATACGTGTGTCGCAGGGCGAATATGTTTTCGATTCTTCTTCTATAATAGTAACGGAACAATTCTTGTGAGCTTGCAAAAGTGTGCTGGTATAATTGTTGTGTTGAACTTCTTTGCATAATTCCTCTTTGATCGACATTCTTAGTACCATTGGCACATATTAAAGTGGCGTGATATGGTTGTACATACGAGTTATGGATTATATTAAACAAGTAACAAAACTCTAGTCGAGACTGCTCGACTAAGAGATACCCTGAATCCATTGATCTGTAATACCAATCATAAAAAGTTTCATTTATTCATTAATAGTAAACCACACATGCACACACATATACACACAAACATATGCATGCACGTAATATGCTCAATGCACAGTTTTGCGGCTGCAGAAATGGCTGTGCTATGCAAATTTCATAGTTTAAAAATTTATTTTCTCGACTTATGTTCTTTATGAAATTTTCGGGGAATGACTATGACATCCAAATGTACCTATTTGCCAAATTTCAAGTCTCTAGTATTTGATATACATGAGTTATCGTTTTTGTTGAATTTTGGGCGAAAGGGGCGTGGAATAAAAAATCCAAAAATAACAAAATGTGCGGATTTAATATAGCTATCAACCAAAACTTAGTGCACGATTCTATCTTTAAAGGTGTGCACGCCAGACCTCAAAAACAAAGCGATATTTTCGATAGTTATCGATAAAAAAGAAATGGGATGAGTTATCGAAAAAAAAAAATAAACTCGTACAGCGTATAGTATTATCGAGCATTTTGCTTTTTATTTGAAGTCTCTAGCTTTTGTGGTTTACGAAATTCAGGACGGACGGACGGACGGACGGACAGACGGACAGGGCTAGTTCAACTCAGCTCATCGAGCTGATCAAGAATATATATACTTTATGGGGTGTGGCACGCCTCCTTCTGCCTGTTACATACATTCGCACAAAAAACATTATACCCTGAAATTTCCATTTTCAATGGATTCAGGGTATAAAAATATGCAAAATATGCACCAAATCTAAATATGACAAGCATCCACCAAATCAATAATTGGGAGCGTCACCAATTCCATCTTATGCTGGCGAAATGCTAGACATTTTCTCTACTGACAAAAAGCTTTTCCTCGCTTGCATAGACAAGTTCTCTAAATTCGCTATAGTACAACCAATCCCGTCACGAACTATAGTAGGTCAATTTGTTCCCAAAAACTAAAACAATTTACTGCGACAACGAAGCGGCACTCAATTCAGAAACAATAGTATCATTACTTAAAAATACACACAATATAGATATTGTTAACGCACCACCACAATGTTTCCAACGGCCAAGTAGAGAGGTTCCATAGCACACTAGCAGACATAGCCAGAAGTTTTAAAATGGATAAGAAAGCTAGTGACACAATTTAGCTAATATTAAGAGCAACAGAAGAATACAACAAATCAATCTATTTAGTTACGGACCAATAACCGATAACCATGCCTCGAAAATTGAATTCAGAGAAAACATTAAAGGGAGAATAGAACAAGCACAGCCAGCACAGTGGGCGAAAAGTTTTCGTAAAAAATAATAGACGGCTAGGCACTAAGTTCACACCGCTTCGCACAGAAGAAAGAATCCAAGCAGACCTTGGAACGTTTATTCTTTTTAGAGAGTTTAGAAGTTTGTTGTCCGTTCTCGAGGTACATCATATAATGGCCAGAAAAAAGTCATAGCATGCACGCCGATTTCGAGAGGGTTAGGTGGTCCGGATCTCAGCTAATTGATGCAAATAACAAGCAATTATAAACTCAGAGACGCAAAAACAAATCAATAGACTAACCGGCGCACTAAATAATATAATATAATAAAAGC
>JAWNPI010000010.1:0-79131 GCA_035047625.1 Drosophila mettleri | reverse complement strand
CTCGTATTGTTCAACAAGCAGTATTTAACGAAAAATATTTTGGTTGGCAGATAAATATAAGTAAATGGAATCGTTTGCATATATATTAATTTTAAAACAATTAAATGGGATCGTTTACATATATATTAATTTGTAAAACATTTCAAATTGGATCATATATTTGATAAAGCAGTTTGTGACGAAAACTAATTTCGAAGAAAACTGATTTTATTGGAGGTTAATAAATAAATATATGAAATCATATACTTATTTTATTAATATGTATTATATATCAAAATGTAATATACTAATTCATATATACTATTACTAATATACAAATATCGCTTTTCTTGTACATGTCTATACACAAATGATCATTATAATTATATGGCGTTTTGGTGATTTTGGAAGAGTTGCTGGTGCCCGTTTTTTTATTGTATTGGCTACTCCTTGCTGTTTCTGCATGCGTGGATGCTGCTGTCTCCCTTGATCTTTGCTCATGCAATCATATAAATTAATTTGTAAAACAAATCAAATTGGATTATATTTTTGAACAAGAAGTTTGTGACGAAAACTAATTTGGTTGGCAGGTCATATATAAATATATGCTATCATATACATATCTGATATATATGAATGAGATATCCATCATTTATAATATTTCGAACACATATCGACTGACAAATGAAGAGCATTCTGCTATATATATGAGAGATCAATCAATTATACTATTCCGATAACATAACGACTCAAAAATTTACAGAAATGTACATACATATACGTTCAAATTTACATATATATATAAATCAATACAAATTTGCTCGTATTGTTCAACAAGCAGTATTTAACGAAAAATATTTTGGTTGGCAGATAAATATAAGTAAATGGAATCGTTTGCATATATATTAATTTTAAAACAATTAAATTAGATCGTTTACATTTGTAAAACAATTTAAATTGGATCATATATTTGAAAAAGCAGTTTGTGACAAAAACTAATTTGGTTGCAAGTCAAATATAAATATATGAAATCATATACATATCTGATATATATGAATCAGATATCAATCATTTATAATATTTCGAACACATATCGACTGACAAATGAAGTGCATTCTGCTATTTATATGAGAGATCAATCATTTATACTATTCCGATAACATAACGACTCAAAAATTTACAGAAATGTACATACATATACGTTCAAATTTACATATATATATAAATCAATACAAATTTGCTCGTATTGTTTAACAAGCAGTATTTAACGAAAAATATTTTGGTTGGCAGATAAATATAAGTAAATGGAATCGTTTGCATATATATTAATTTTAAAACAATTAAATGGGATCGTTTACATATATATTAATTTGTAAAACATTTCAAATTGGATCATATATTTGATAAAGCAGTTTGTGACGAAAACTAATTTCGAAGAAAACTGATTTTATTGGAGGTTAATAAATAAATATATGAAATCATATACTTATTTTATTAATATGTATTATATATCAAAATGTAATATACTAATTCAAATTTAAATATATATATAAATCAATACAAATTTGTTCGTATTGTTGAACAAGCAGTATTTAACAAAAATATTTTGGTTGTCAGATTAAATACAAATATATTGAATCGATTACATATATTAATTTGTAAAACTATTCAAATTGGATTATATATTTGAAAAAGCAGTTTGTGACGAAAACTAATTTCGACAAAAACTAATTTTATTGGAGGTTAATAAATAAATATATGAAATCATATATTTATTTTATTAATATGTATGATATATCAAAATGTAATATACTAATTCATATATACATGAAGAGCATTCTGCTATATATATGAGAGATCAATCATTTATACTATTCCGATAACATAACGACTCACAAATTAACAGAAATGTACATACATATACGTTCAAATTTACATATATATATAAATCAATACAAATTTGTTCGTATTGTTGAACAAGCAGTATTTAACGAAAAATATTTTGGTTGGCAGATAAATATAAGTAAATGGAATCGTTTGCATATATATTAATTTTAAAACAATTAAATTAGATCGTTTACATATATATTAATTTGTAAAACATTTCAAATTGGATTATATATTTGAAAAAGCAGTTTGTGACGAAAACTAATTTCGACAAAAACTAATTTTATTGGAGGTTAATAAATAAATATATGAAATCATATATTTATTTTATTAATATGTATGATATATCAAAATGTAATATACTAATTCATATATACATGAAGAGCATTCTGCTATATATATGAGAGATCAATCATTTATACTATTCCGATAACATAACGACTCACAAATTAACAGAAATGTACATACATATACGTTCAAATTTACATATATATATAAATCAATACAAATTTGTTCGTATTGTTGAACAAGCAGTATTTAACGAAAAATATTTTGGTTGGCAGATAAATATAAGTAAATGGAATCGTTTGCATATATATTTATTTTAAAACAATTAAATTAGATCGTTTACATATATATTAATTAGTAAAAGAATTTAAATTGGTCATATATTTGAAAAAGCAGTTTGTGACGAAAACTAATTTGGTTGGCATATCATATATAAATATATGAAATCTTACACATATCTGATAAATATGTATGAGAGATTAATCATTTAAACTATTTCGTATTCTTATCGAGTCACATATTAACAGAAAAGTTTATAAATATACGTTTGAATTTACATATATATATATATACAATTTTGCTCATATTGTTGAACAAGCAGTTTTCGACTAAAACTAATTTGTTTGGAAGATCTAATATAAATATATGAAATCGTATATATATCTGCTAAATATGTATGAGAGATAAATCATTTTAAATATTTCGTATCATATCGACTCTCAAATCAACAGAAATGTAAATGTAAAATTTTGCTAATATTGTTGAACAAGCAGTTTTTGACGAAAACTAATTTGATTGGAAGATCAAATATAAATCTATGAAATCTTATACATATCTGATAAATACGTATCACATATCAATTATATACTATTTCTTATATATATCTACTCTTATAGAAATATCACATTTCATTTAACTATTTCGATAACATATGGACTGACAAATTAACTGCATTCTGCTATATATATATGAGAAATCAATCATTTATACTATTTCGATACATTTATATAAATCAATACAAATTTGCTCATATTGTTGACCAAGCAGTTTTTCACCAAAACTAATTTGGTTGGCAGGTCCAATATAAATATATAAAATCGAATACATATCTGCTACATATGTTAGAGAGATAAATCATTTATACTATTTCGTATTCATATCGACTCACATGTTAACAGAAATTTATATACATATACGTTAAAATTTACATATTCTACGTACAGAGGATATAAAGATATTTGTACTAAAAATTTACACGAAAGTGACGCAGCAATAGTCAACGTACACAACAATTATATTGCATACAACGCCGAGATTCGCAGGAACCGTTCGATTTTTTTACAGTTTTTCTTTTTATACCCTGAATCCATTGAAAATGGAAATTTCAGGGTATAATGTTTTTGTGCAAATGTATGTAACAGGCAGAAGGAGGCGTGCCACACCCCATAAAGTATATATATTCTTGATCAGCTCGATGAGCTGAGTTGAACTAGCCCTTTCCGTCCGTCCGTCCGTCCGTCCGTCCGTCCGTCCGTCAGTCCGTGTAAACACCTGGATTTCTGCAACCACAAAAGCTAGAGACTTCAAATAAAAAGCAAAATGCTCGATAATATCATACGCTGTACGAGTTTATTTTTTTTTTTCGATAAATCGTCCCATTTCTTTTTTATCGATAACTATCGAAAATATCGCTTTGTTTTTTAGGTCTGGCGTGCACACCGTTAAAGATAGAATCGTGCACTAAGTTGTGTTTGATAGCTATATTGAATCCGGACATTTTGTCATTTTTGGATTTTTGATGCCACGCCCCTTTTGCACATAATTCAACAAAAACGATAACTCACGTATATCAAATACTAGAGACTTGAAACTTGGCAAATAGGTACATTTGGATGTCATAATAACTCCCCGAAAATTTCATTAAGAACGTATGTCGAGAAAAAAAGTTATTAAACAATGAAGTTTGCATAGCACAGCCTCTTCTGCAGCCGCAATACTGCGCAGTGAGCATATTACGGGCATGCATATGTTTGTGTGTGTGTGTGTGTGTGCATGTGTTGGTTACTATTAATGAATAAATGAAGCTCTTAATGATTGGTATTACAGCTCAATGGATTCAGGGTATCTCTTAGTCGAGCAGTCTCGACTAGAGTTTCGTTACTTGTTTCGTTATGCGGTAGACTGTGCTATGAAATTTTCCATCGCTACGAAAACAATAATGTACATGGTTTATCAAGGAGAGTAATGGGAAGGGAATCTGTGTATGAAATTCGAAAACTTATACTAAAACACCGGTTATAAGGCTAAACCTGTCGAGAAATTTGACAATTCTTAGTGAGAATACATTCTTCATGCCAAGAGGCTTACGACAAATTACTGGTCGTCGGGCTTTATATTCTTAAAGCCCCGATCTGGCCGACTTTAAATGTTGACAGCTGGAGAAAAAAACGTATTGTCCAACTGGTGACTTCAAATCCGAGAATAACCGAGCAACAAGAACGGGTTGAAGTTGAAGAAAGATTAGCCGAATCTGTTTCCCATGATACCATGCGGTGTTCATGGTCATGTTGGTCGTTACGGCCGGTTATCATGCTAGTTTTGCCGATTGGAAACCGCACAAATCAGAGATCAATATAAAACAACGTATGGATTCCCAAATGGACACTTTTGTGAGCCCCCAGGCTTTTGGAACAGGGACATTTTATTAGAGGAGAGCATGTTCTGTATAGATATAAATGGAAAGAAGTTATTATGGAGAAAAAACGGAGTATCCTTAGAAAGAAAAAATGTACTTTCGGTCGTTAATGAAGGAAGAGGTATCGTGGTATGGAGGTGTATAGCGGTCAATGAAGTTGGTAATCTGGTGTTTAAAGAATCGACAATGGACCACAAGCACTAAATCAAAATCCTAAATCCTAAAATTTACACCAAAGTGCCCAGAAATTGTGGATTGAGCATGACTATTGCTTTCAACAAGATAATGATCCGAAGCAAACAGCCCACAATGTAGGGCTGTGGTTTCTATATAACTCCAAAAATCTACTTAGATCGCCTCCCCAATCGCCAGACCTGAATCTTATTGAGCACATATGCGATTTACTCCAGTGTAGGATTAGGCAGCTTACCATAATCTCAAAAAATATGCTAAAGGAGGTCCTCATGGGCGAATGGAGCAAAATAACGGCAGAAGAGACTCGAAAACTGATGGATTCAATGCCTCGACGCCTGGAAGAAGTTTTAAAACGAAATGGTTATCTAACAAAATATTAGAGTCTAATGCATCCCTCAATAAGAGCCAATGAATTGTTGTGTACTTAGACTTTTGCTGCGTCACTTTCCTGTAAGATATTTTCTTAACGTTGTTTTTTAGTACAAATATTATTAATTTGGAAAAAAAAACAACAATGCAAATAAGTAGATAAATAAGCGAACAATACTATAAACAAGTAAGAAAACTCTAATCGTCGCGCTCGACTAGGGGATACCCAAATTGAGGATATAATATGACTTTTGCTTTCAACAAGACAATGATCCGAAGCAAACAGCCCACAATGTAGAGGCTGTGGTTTCTATATAACTCCAAAAATCTTCTTAGATCGCCTCCCAATCTCCAGACCTGAATCCTATTAATCATCTGTGGGATTTACAAGAGCGTAGGATTAGGCAGCGTACCATAATCTCTAAAAATATGCTAAAGGAGGTCCTCATGGAAGAATGGAGCAAAGTAACGGCAGAGGAGACTCGAAAACTGGTGGATTCAATGCCTCGACACCTGGAAGAAGTTTTAAAAGGAAATGGATATCCAAAATATAAAAATGTAATGGATCCCTCAAAAGAGCTAATGATAGTACAAATATCATTATTTAAAAAGAAAAAAAAAAAACAAAAATGCAAATAAGTAGATAAATAAGCGAAGAATACTATAAACAAGTAAGAAAACTCTAATCGGCGAGCCCTAATCCCACCCGCTCTTATTTTTATACCCTGATCCCATTGAAAATGGGAAAAGAGGGTATAATGTTTTTGTTTAAAGTATGTAACAGGCAGAAGGAGGCGTGCCACACCCCCAAAAGTATATATATTATATATTGATATTATATTATATATATTATTATATATGATATTATATATCAGGACGACAAGACAAGTTGATTGAGCCCTGTCCATCTGTCTGTCCGTCCGTCCGTATGTATGAACGCGTCGATCTCAGAACCTATAAGGGCTAGAGACTTGAATTTTTTTGTTGGGCGCGTATATGGGATGCGCATATCGAGTTTGTTTCAGAAAATCGATAACTATTCCTGAATATTTGTTATCGATTTAAAACCATATGAAAAATCAGTTATGATTTTTTATCTTTGGATACCGGCCCCAAATCTCCCCACAATTTTGAAAATTATTTTCAGTTGCAATATATATGGTGCTTGGTATTTTTGAAAACTACATCAATTATTTAAATAATATGGTGAAAGTTTCATCAAAATCCGTTGATAAACACAAAAGTTATTAAACAAAATGTTTGGCCACATCAACAGCGATTGAACTGCAAAGCGCACACAGACCAGGTGGCGCTTATACATGTTTATTATGTATACATGTGCACAAATACATGCAAATGCTCGCGAACAAATTTTCTAAAAACCACAATTGCGTTTGAGTTTGGGTCGAATTGTGTTTGAATTGTTTTTGCTACCTACTTCCAATTGCCGCTCGTCGCTGTGTGTCGCAGTCGCAGGCGCTGTGTGTCGCTGTGCGAATATGTTTTCGATTCTTCTTCTTTAATAGTAACGGAACAATTCTTGTGAGCTTGCAAAAGTGAGTTGGTATAATCTTTTTGGCGAATTTGTTTGCATAATTCCCCTTTGATCGACATTCTTAGTACCGTTGGCACATACTTAAGTTGCGTGATATGGTAGTACATACGAGTTATGGACTATATTAAAACAAGTAACGAAACTCTAGTCGAGACTGCTCGACTAAGAGATACCCTGAATCCATTGAGCTGTAATACCAATCATTAAGAGCTTCATTTATTCATTAATAGTAAACAACACATGCACACACACAAACATATGCATGCACTTAATATGCTCACTGCGCAGTTTTGCGGCTGCAGAAGAAGCTTTGCTATGCAAACTTTATTGTTTAATAACTTTTTTTCTCGAACTATGTTCTTAATGAAATTTTTGTTGAATGATTATGACATCCAAATGTACCTATTTGCAAAATTTCAAATTTCTAGTATTTGATATACGTGAGTTATCGTTTTTGTTGAATTGTGGGCGAAAGGGGCGTGGCATCAAAAATCCAAAAATGACAAAATGTGCGAATTCACTATAGCTATCAACCACAAATTAGTGCACGATTGTATCTTTAACGGTGTGCACGCCAGACCTCAAAAACAAAGCGATATTTTCGATAGTTATCGATAAAAAAGGAATGGGACGAGTTATCGAAAAAAAAAAAATAAACTCGTACAGCGTATGGTATTATCGAGCATTCTGCTTTTTATTTGAAGTCTCTAGCTTTTGTGGTTGCAGAAATCCAGGTGTTAACACGGACGGACGGACGGACGGACGGACAGACGGACAGGGCTAGTTCAACTCAGCTCATCGAGCTGATCAAGAATATATATACTTTATGGGGTGTGGCACGCCTCCTTCTGCCTGTTACATACATTCGCACAAAAACATTATACTCTGAAATTTCCATTTTCAATGGATTCAGGGTATAATAAGGGCGGGTGGGATTAGGGTATCCCCTAGTCGGGCGCGCCGACTAGAGTTTTCTTACTTGTTTTCGTGTTCAGTTTGCTGTAGATTCTACTATAAGAGAATTTTAGAGAATTTTTCAAAATATTAGAGATTTAATTTATAATTTTCGAATTAAAGCGTTTTTTTCGTAATTTACAGATTCCAGGAATGAAACAATGTTTTTATAGGGTGTGACACGCTTCCTTCAGCTTGTTAAATATATTTTCACAATAGCATTATACCCTGAAACTTAGTTTTCAATCGATTCAGGGTATAAAAACTTAAGGAACAAAATGTCATGAATCATTCCCAATCACCGTAAGTAAAACGAACAAAGTAACATTATATGAAGGACACATCATCAATCTTAAATCCTTATCTTCAGTTTTCAGTAAGTTGGATTTATCACAACCATAAAGTTTAAAACTTTAATTGTCACAGTCAATTTTCAATATTCAACTTAATTTATCAATCGTTATCATTTTAGCGCAATTGTGAGCATGAAAAATGTTTCAAATTAAACGGATTTTCGAATTTTTATGGATTATTCAAATTGAAACGATTCTCGAATTTGAACAAATTTTTCAAAATTTAACAAATTGTTCAAAATTTAACAAAATTTTCAAAATTGAACGGATTTTTTCAAAATTTAAAGGACCAGTTAAATTCCAACGGTTTTTCAAATTAAAATGGACTTTTAAAATTTAAAAAATATTCAAATTTTAATGGACTTCTTAAAATTCAACGGTTTTGAAAACTCTAACAAATTTTTCATAATTCAACAAATTCTTAAATTTCAACAAATTTTATAATTTTAACAAAATTTTCGAAATTTAAAGGATCAGTTAAATTTCAACGGACTTTCGAATTTCAACGGATTTTTCAAATTTAACTGATTTTACACAATTTAAAGTATTTGTAACATTTTTACGGATTTTTGAATTTTAACGGATTTTTCGAAATTTAACAGATTCTAGCAGATTTTCAATTTTTTTAATTTTAGCGGCTTCTGGATATTTACAAATTTATCAAAATATAAAGGATTTTCTAATTTTAACAGGTTTGTTTTTATACCCTGATCCCATAGAAAATGGGAAAACAGGGTATAATGGTTTTGTTAAAAGTAAGTAACAGGCAGAAGGAGGCGAGCCACACCCCCATAAAGTATATATATTCTTGATCAGGACGACAAGACGAGTTGATTGGGCCCTGTCCGTCTGTCTGTCCCTCTGTCCGTCTGTCTGTCTGTCTGTCCGTCTGTCCGTATGTACGAACCCGATCTCAAAACCTATAAGAACTAGAGACTTGAATTTTTTTTTGTAAGGCGCGTATATACGACGCGCATATCGAGTTTCTTTCAGAAAATCGATAACTATTCCTGAATATTTGTTATCGATTTACAACCATATGAAAAATCAGTTATGATTTTTTATCTTTTTTATCTAAAGAGCTAGAGTCTCCAAATTTCGCTTGTAGCTTTATGTATATTTTTACCAATTTCCCCACAATTTTGAAAATTATTTTCAGTTGCAATATATATGGTGTTTGGTCTTTTTAAAAACTACATCAATTATTTAAGTCATATGGTGCAAGTTTCATCAAAATCCGTTGATAAACACAAAAGTTATTAAACAAAATGTTTGGCCACATCAACAGCGTGCTGGTATAATCTGTGTGTCGTATTTGTTTGCAAAATTCCTCTTTGATCGACATATTTAGTACCATTGTCATAGATTTAAGTCGCGTGATATGGTTCTACATACGAGTTATGGACTATATTAAATAAACTAAGAGCGGGTGGGGTTAGGGTATCCCCTAGTCGGGCACGACGACTAAAGCTTTCTTACTTGTTTTTTTTTTTTTAATTTCAACGGTTTTTTTAAATTGTAGAGGATTTTACCAGACTTTCGAATTTTTTCTGATTTTTTATATTTGACCGGATTTTAAAATTTTATAGAATTTTTCGAAATAGTAGAGTTTTTGTTTATAATTTTCGAATTATAGCGGATTTTCGAATTATTGGGTTTTTTTTTCGTAATTTACAGATTCATAAAGGAATGAAACAATGTTTTATACGGTGTGACACCCCTCCTTTTGTCTGTTAAATATATTTTCACAACAGCATTATACCCTGAAAATTAATTTTCAATCGATTCAGGGTATAAAAACTTAAGGAACAAAATATCATGAATCATTGTCAATCACCGTAAGTAAAACGAAGGACACATTTGTTAGTTGTATGAATTAATAGCTCGCGTTTACAGTGCTTCTTGTAAACTCAATTAGTATTATAATACGCTTAGATAATTTTGAAATAGATGAGAAGAAACTAGACATATTGAATATATTTTGATGAGGTAATTCTTTAAAGATTCTGTCTACTACACACGTCAGGAATTTAAAGGATGTGGTAAAGTAAAGTAGAGTCTAACCACCAACCAAGGGACAATGCATCGAAAATTTCAAGTATTGTCAAGGCAGGGAGGGCACAGAAGAAAGACGACGACACCTTAAGTCTCGCCATCAGAACAAGTTCTAAGTGGGGTAAAGATAGCGTGGACGCTCTAAAAACACAATAAAATTGATTCAAGTTAATTCAGTAATGCTCAATATTTTATATGTGTTAGTACCCTTGTATGTTAGGTGAAGAAAAAACCCGACAATCCGTCGAGCTTGTACGAATATAATGAGAGTGCATAAATATATACAACAGTATCGTAATTCCACCAGGGAAACTTCTAAGCACATTTTCATAATAAAATTCGAATTTCCTTAAGTTTTTATACCCTGAATCGATTGAAAATTAAGTTTCAGGGTATAATGCTGTTGTGAAAATATATTTAACAGGCAAAATGATACGTGCACACCCTGAAAAAAAAACATTGTTTTATTCCTGGAATCTGTAAATATTAGAAAAAATTTGAAAATCTTGAGGAATCCGCTACACTTTAAAAAATCCTTGCAGCCGCAAAACTGCGCAGTCAGCATATTAAGTGCATGCATATGTTTGTGTGTGTGTGTGTGCATGTGTTGTTTACTATTAATGAATAAATGAAACTTTTAATGATTGGTATTACAGCTCAATGGATTCAGGGTATATTTTAGTCGAGCAGTCTCGACAAGAGTTTTGTTACTTGTTTTAATATAGTCCATAACTCGCATGTGCAACCATTTCACGCGACTTAAATCTATGGCAATAGTACTAAGAATATCGATCAAAGTGGAATTACGCAAACCAATTCGACAAAAAGATTATACCAACTCACTTTTGCAAGCTCACAAGAATTGTTCCGTTACTATTAAAGAAGAAGATCGCAAAAATATACGCACAGCGACACACAGCGCCGAGCGACAATTGGAAGTAGGTAGAAAAAACAATTCAAACACAATTCGACCCTAACTCAAAGGCAATTGCGGTTCTTAGATGTATAAGCGGCAGCTGGTCTCTGTGCGCTCTGCAGTTCAATCGCTGTTGATCTGGCCAAACATTTTGTTTAATAACTTTTGTGTTTATCAACGGATTTTGATGAAAAATTCCACCATATAATTTAAATAATTGATGTAATTTTCAAAAAGACCAAACACCATATATATTGCAACTGAAAATAATTTTCAAAATGTTGGGGAAATTTGAGGCCGGTATCCAAATGTAACAAAAACCGAAACTGGTAAAAATATACATTAAGCTACATGCAAAATTTGGAGACTCTAGCTCTTAAGATAAAAAAGATAAAAAATCGTAACTGATTTTTCATATGGTTTTAAATCGATAACAAATTTTCAGGAATAGTTATCGATTTTCTGAAACTAACTCGATATGCGCGTCCTATATACGCGCCTAACAAAAAAAAAATTCAAGTCTCTAGCTCTAGTTCATACATACGGACGGACGGACGAAAACTATATATTAATTTTAAAACAATTAAATTAGATCGTTTACATTTATATTAATTTGTAAAACAATTTAAATTGGCTCATATATTTAAAAAAGCAGTTTGTGACGAAAACTAATATGGTTGGCAGGTCAAATATAAATATATGCTATCATATACATATCTGATATATTTGAATGATCATATATTTGAAAAAGCAGTTTGAAATTGGAAATATTTTGGTTGTCAGATTAAATACAAATATATTGAATCGTTTAAATATATTAATTTGTAAAACTATTCAAATTGAATCATATATTTGAAAAAGCAGTTTGTGACGAAAACTAATTTCGACGAAAACTAATTTTATTGGAGGTTAATAAATAAATATATGATATCATATACTTATTTTATTATGATATATCATAATGGTAACGGAACGATTCTTGTGAGCTGTGTGGCGCTGTGTGTCGCTGTGCGAATATGTTTTCGATCTTCTTCTTTAATAGTAACGGAACAATTCTTGTGAGATTGCAAAAGTGTGCTGGCATAATCTGTGTGTCGAATTTGTTTGCATAATTCCTCTTTAATCGACATTCTTAGTACCATTGGCATAGATTTAAGTCGCGTGATATGGTTGTACATACGAGTTATGGACTATATTAAAAAACTAAGAGCGGGTGGGATTAGGGTATCCCCTAGTCGGGTGCGCCGACTAGAGTTTTCTTACTTGTTTTTGTTAGGCGCGTATATAGGACGCGCATATCGAGTTTGTTTCAGAAAATCGATAACTATTCCTGAATATTTGTTATCGATTTAAAACCATATGAAAAATCAGTTATGATTTTTTATCTTTTTTATCTTCAGAGCTAGAGTCTCCAAATTTTGCATGTAGGTTAATGTATATTTTTACCAATTTCGGTTTTTGTTACATTTGAATACCGGCCCCAAATTTCCCCACAATTTTGAAAATTATTTTCAGTTGCAATATATATGGTGTTTGGTCTTTTTGAAAACTATATCAATTATTTAAATCATATGGTGAAAGTTTCATCAAAATCCGTTGATAAACACAAAAGTTATTAAACAAAATGTTTGGCCAGATCAACAGCGATTGAACTGCAAAGCGCACAGAGACCATCTGGCGTTTGTACATGTTCATTATGTATACATGTGCACACATACATGCAAATGCTCGCGAACAAATTTTCTAAGAACCGCAATTGCCTTTGAGTTTGGGTCGAATTGTGTTCGAATTGTTTTTGCTACCTACTTCCAATTGCCACACATATCGACTGACAAATGAAGAGCATTCTGCTAAATATATAAGAGATCAATCATTTATACTATTCCGATAACATAACGTGAGTCGAAACAGAAATGTACATACATATACGTTCAAATTTAAATACATATATATAAATCAATACAAATTTGCTCGTATTGTTCAACAAGCAGTGTTTAACGAAAAATATTTAGGTTGACAGATAAACATAAGTAAATGGAATCGTTTGCATATATATTAATTTTAAAACAATTAAATTAGATCGTTTACATATATATTAATTTGTAAAACATTTCAAATTGGATTATATATTTGAAAAATCAGTTTGTGACGAAAACTAATTTCGACGAAAACTAATTTTATTGGAGGTTAATAAATAAATATATGAAATCATATACATCTCATTATTATCTTATTAATATGTATGATAAACTAAAATGTAATATACTAATTCATATATACTTGAGAAGCATTCTGATATATATATGAGAGATCAATCAATTATACTATTCCGATAACATAACGACTCAAAAATTTACAGAAATGTACATACATATACGTTCAAATTTACATATATATATAAATCAATACAAATTTGCTCGTATTGTTCAACAAGCAGTATTTAACGAAAAATATTTTGGTTGGCAGATAAATATAAGTAAATGGAATCGTTTGCATATATATTAATTTTAAAACAATTAAATGGGATCGTTTACATATATATTAATTTGTAAAACATTTCAAATTGGATCATATATTTGATAAAGCAGTTTGTGACGAAAACTAATTTCGAAGAAAACTGATTTTATTGGAGGTTAATAAATAAATATATGAAATCATATACTTATTTTATTAATATGTATTATATATCAAAATGTAATATACTAATTCATATATACTATTACTAATATACAAATATCGCTTTTCTTGTACATGTCTATACACAAATGATCATTATAATTATATGGGGTTTTGGTGATTTTGGAAGAGTTGCTGGTGCCCGTTTTTTTATTGTATTGGCTACTCCTTGCTGTTTCTGCATGCGTGGATGCTGCTGTCTCCCTTGATCTTTGCTCATGCAATCATATAAATTAATTTGTAAAACAAATCAAATTGGATTATATTTTTGAACAAGAAGTTTGTGACGAAAACTAATTTGGTTGGCAGGTCATATATAAATATATGCTATCATATACATATCTGATATATATGAATGAGATATCCATCATTTATAATATTTCGAACACATATCGACTGACAAATGAAGAGCATTCTGCTATATATATGACAGATCAATCAATTATACTATTCCGATAACATAACGACTCACAAATTAACAGAAATGTACATACATATACGTTCAAATTTAAATATATATATAAATCAATACAAATTTGCTCGTATTGTTCAACAAGCAGTATTTAACGAAACATATTTTGGTTGGCAGATAAATATAAACAATTAAATTAGATCTTTTACATATCTATTAATTTGTAAAACATTTCAAATTGGATCATATATTTGAAAAATCAGTTTGTGACGAAAACTAATTTGATTGGCAAATCAAATAATAATACTTATCTGCTAAATATTTATGAGCGATTAATCATTTATCATATTACTATAACATATATATTGTATATATATATTGTTGAACAAGCAGTTTGTGATGAAAACTAATTTGGTTGGCAGGTCAAATAATAATATATGATTTCGTATACATATCTGCTAAATATGTATGAGCGATTAATCATATATCATATAACGATAAAATATATATTGTATATATATATTGTTGAACAAGCAGTTTATGACGAAAACTAATTTGGTTGGCATATCATATATAAATAATTGAAATCAAATACATATCTGCTAAATATGTATGCTAGATCAATCATTTATATTATTTCGTACTCATATCGACTCTCAAATTAACAGAAATTTATATGCATATACGTTCAGATGTACATATATATAAATTAATACAAATTTGCTGATATTGTTGAACAAGCAGTATTTAACGAAAAATATTTTGGTTGTCAGATTAAAAACAAATATATTGAATCGATTACATATATTAATTTGTAAAACTATTCAAATTGAATCATATATTTGAAAAAGCAGTTTGTGACGAAAACTAATTTCGACGAAAACTAATTTTATTGGATGTTAATAAATAAATATATGAAATCATATACTTATTTTATTAATATGTATTATATATCAAAATGTAATATACTAATTCATATATACTATTACTAATATACAAATATCGCTTTTCTTGTACATGTCTATACACAAATGATCATTATAATTATATGGCGTTTTGGTGATTTTGGAAGAGTTACTGGTGCCCGTTTTTTTATTGTATTGGCTACTCCTTGCTGTTTCTGCATGCGTGGATGCTGCTGTCTCCCTTGATCTTTGCTCATGCAATCATATAAATTAATTTGTAAAACAAATCAAAATGGATTATATTTTTGAACAAGAAGTTTGTGACGAAAACTAATTTGGTTGGCAGGTCATATATAAATATATGCTATCATATACATATCTGATATATATGAATGAGATATCCATCATTTATAATATTTCGAACACATATCGACTGACAAATGAAGAGCATTCTGCTATATATATGACAGATCAATCATTTATACCATTCCGATAACATAACGACTCACAAATTAACAGAAATGTACATACATATACGTTCAAATTTACATATATATATAAATCAATACAAATTTGCTCGTATTGTTCAACAAGCAGTATTTAACGAAAAATATTTTGGTTGGCAGATAAATATAAGTAAATGGAATCGTTTGCATATATATTAATTTTAAAACAATTAAATTAGATCGTTTACATTTGTAAAACAATTTAAATTGGATCATATATTTGAAAAAGCAGTTTGTGACAAAAACTAATTTGGTTGCAAGTCAAATATAAATATATGAAATCATATACATATCTGATATATATGAATCAGATATCAATCATTTATAATATTTCGAACACATATCGACTGACAAATGAAGTGCATTCTGCTATTTATATGAGAGATCAATCATTTATACTATTCCGATAACATAACGACTCAAAAATTTACAGAAATGTACATACATATACGTTCAAATTTACATATATATATAAATCAATACAAATTTGCTCGTATTGTTCAACAAGCAGTATTTAACGAAAAATATTTTGGTTGGCAGATAAATATAAGTAAATGGAATCGTTTGCATATATATTAATTTTAAAACAATTAAATGGGATCGTTTACATATATATTAATTTGTAAAACATTTCAAATTGGATCATATATTTGATAAAGCAGTTTGTGACGAAAACTAATTTCGAAGAAAACTGATTTTATTGGAGGTTAATAAATAAATATATGAAATCATATACTTATTTTATTAATATGTATTATATATCAAAATGTAATATACTAATTCAAATTTAAATATATATATAAATCAATACAAATTTGTTCGTATTGTTGAACAAGCAGTATTTAACGAAAAATATTTTGGTTGGCAGATAAATATAAGTAAATGGAATCGTTTGCATATATATTTATTTTAAAACAATTAAATTAGATCGTTTACATATATATTAATTAGTAAAAGAATTTAAATTGGTCATATATTTGAAAAAGCAGTTTGTGACGAAAACTAATTTGGTTGGCATATCATATATAAATATATGAAATCTTACACATATCTGATAAATATGTATGAGAGATTAATCATTTAAACTATTTCGTATTCATATCGAGTCACATATTAACAGAAAAGTTTATAAATATACGTTTGAATTTACATATATATATATATACAATTTTGCTCATATTGTTGAACAAGCAGTTTTCGACTAAAACTAATTTGTTTGGAAGATCTAATATAAATATATGAAATCGTATATATATCTGCTAAATATGTATGAGAGATAAATCATTTTAAATATTTCGTATCATATCGACTCTCAAATCAACAGAAATGTAAATGTACAATTTTGCTAATATTGTTGAACAAGCAGTTTTTGACGAAAACTAATTTGATTGGAAGATCAAATATAAATCTATGAAATCTTATACATATCTGATAAATACGTATCACATATCAATTATATACTATTTCTTATATATATCTACTCTTATAGAAATATCACATTTCATTTAACTATTTCGATAACATATGGACTGACAAATTAACTGCATTCTGCTATATATATATGAGAAATCAATCATTTATACTATTTCGATACATTTATATAAATCAATACAAATTTGCTCATATTGTTGACCAAGCAGTTTTTCACCAAAACTAATTTGGTTGGCAGGTCCAATATAAATATATAAAATCGAATACATATCTGCTACATATGTTAGAGAGATAAATCATTTATACTATTTCGTATTCATATCGACTCACATGTTAACAGAAATTTATATACATATACGTTAAAATTTACATATTCTACGTACAGAGGATATAAAGATATTTGTACTAAAAATTTACACGAAAGTGACGCAGCAATAGTCAACGTACACAACAATTATATTGCATACAACGCCGAGATTCGCAGGAACCGTTCGATTTTTTTACAGTTTTTCTTTTTATACCCTGAATCCATTGAAAATGGAAATTTCAGGGTATAATGTTTTTGTGCAAATGTATGTAACAGGCAGAAGGAGGCGTGCCACACCCCATAAAGTATATATATTCTTGATCAGCTCGATGAGCTGAGTTGAACTAGCCCTTTCCGTCCGTCCGTCCGTCCGTCCGTCCGTCCGTCCGTCAGTCCGTGTAAACACCTGGATTTCTGCAACCACAAAAGCTAGAGACTTCAAATAAAAAGCAAAATGCTCGATAATATCATACGCTGTACGAGTTTATTTTTTTTTTTCGATAAATCGTCCCATTTCTTTTTTATCGATAACTATCGAAAATATCGCTTTGTTTTTTAGGTCTGGCGTGCACACCGTTAAAGATAGAATCGTGCACTAAGTTGTGTTTGATAGCTATATTGAATCCGGACATTTTGTCATTTTTGGATTTTTGATGCCACGCCCCTTTTGCACATAATTCAACAAAAACGATAACTCACGTATATCAAATACTAGAGACTTGAAATTTGGCAAATAGGTACATTTGGATGTCATAATAACTCCCCGAAAATTTCATTAAGAACGTATGTCGAGAAAAAAGTTATTAAACAATGAAGTTTGCATAGCACAGCCTCTTCTGCAGCCGCAATACTGCGCAGTGAGCATATTACGGGCATGCATATGTTTGTGTGTGTGTGTGTGTGTGCATGTGTTGGTTACTATTAATGAATAAATGAAGCTCTTAATGATTGGTATTACAGCTCAATGGATTCAGGGTATCTCTTAGTCGAGCAGTCTCGACTAGAGTTTCGTTACTTGTTTCGTTATGCGGTAGACTGTGCTATGAAATTTTCCATCGCTACGAAAACAATAATGTACATGGTTTATCAAGGAGAGTAATGGGAAGGGAATCTGTGTATGAAATTCGAAAACTTATACTAAAACACCGGTTATAAGGCTAAACCTGTCGAGAAATTTGACAATTCTTAGTGAGAATACATTCTTCATGCCAAGAGGCTTACGACAAATTACTGGTCGTCGGGCTTTATATTCTTAAAGCCCCGATCTGGCCGACTTTAAATGTTGACAGCTGGAGAAAAAAACGTATTGTCCAACTGGTGACTTCAAATCCGAGAATAACCGAGCAACAAGAACGGGTTGAAGTTGAAGAAAGATTAGCCGAATCTGTTTCCCATGATACCATGCGGTGTTCATGGTCATGTTGGTCGTTACGGCCGGTTATCATGCTAGTTTTGCCGATTGGAAACCGCACAAATCAGAGGTCAATATAAAACAACGTATGGATTCCCAAATGGACACTTTTGTGATATAAATGGAAAGAAGTTATTATGGAGAAAAAACGGAGTATCCTTAGAAAGAAAAAATGTACTTTCGGTCGTTAATGAAGGAAGAGGTATCGTGGTATGGAGGTGTATAGCGGTCAATGAAGTTGGTAATCTGGTGTTTAAAGAATCGACAATGGACCACAAGCACTAAATCAAAATCCTAAATCCTAAAATTTACACCAAAGTGCCCAGAAATTGTGGATTGAGCATGACTATTGCTTTCAACAAGATAATGATCCGAAGCAAACAGCCCACAATGTAGGGCTGTGGTTTCTATATAACTCCAAAAATCTACTTAGATCGCCTCCCCAATCGCCAGACCTGAATCTTATTGAGCACATATGCGATTTACTCCAGTGTAGGATTAGGCAGCTTACCATAATCTCAAAAAATATGCTAAAGGAGGTCCTCATGGGCGAATGGAGCAAAATAACGGCAGAAGAGACTCGAAAACTGATGGATTCAATGCCTCGACGCCTGGAAGAAGTTTTAAAACGAAATGGTTATCTAACAAAATATTAGAGTCTAATGCATCCCTCAATAAGAGCCAATGAATTGTTGTGTACTTAGACTTTTGCTGCGTCACTTTCCTGTAAGATATTTTCTTAACGTTGTTTTTTAGTACAAATATTATTAATTTGGAAAAAAAAAACAACAATGCAAATAAGTAGATAAATAAGCGAACAATACTATAAACAAGTAAGAAAACTCTAATCGTCGCGCTCGACTAGGGGATACCCAAATTGAGGATATAATATGACTTTTGCTTTCAACAAGACAATGATCCGAAGCAAACAGCCCACAATGTAGAGGCTGTGGTTTCTATATAACTCCAAAAATCTTCTTAGATCGCCTCCCAATCTCCAGACCTGAATCCTATTAATCATCTGTGGGATTTACAAGAGCGTAGGATTAGGCAGCGTACCATAATCTCTAAAAATATGCTAAAGGAGGTCCTCATGGAAGAATGGAGCAAAGTAACGGCAGAGGAGACTCGAAAACTGGTGGATTCAATGCCTCGACACCTGGAAGAAGTTTTAAAAGGAAATGGATATCCAAAATATAAAAATGTAATGGATCCCTCAAAAAGAGCTAATGATAGTACAAATATCATTATTTAAAAAGAAAAAAAAAAAAACAAAAATGCAAATAAGTAGATAAATAAGCGAAGAATACTATAAACAAGTAAGAAAACTCTAATCGGCGAGCCCTAATCCCACCCGCTCTTATTTTTATACCCTGATCCCATTGAAAATGGGAAAAGAGGGTATAATGTTTTTGTTTAAAGTATGTAACAGGCAGAAGGAGGCGTGCCACACCCCCAAAAGTATATATATTATATATTGATATTATATTATATATATTATTATATATGATATTATATATCAGGACGACAAGACAAGTTGATTGAGCCCTGTCCATCTGTCTGTCCGTCCGTCCGTATGTATGAACGCGTCGATCTCAGAACCTATAAGGGCTAGAGACTTGAATTTTTTTGTTGGGCGCGTATATGGGATGCGCATATCGAGTTTGTTTCAGAAAATCGATAACTATTCCTGAATATTTGTTATCGATTTAAAACCATATGAAAAATCAGTTATGATTTTTTATCTTTGGATACCGGCCCCAAATCTCCCCACAATTTTGAAAATTATTTTCAGTTGCAATATATATGGTGCTTGGTATTTTTGAAAACTACATCAATTATTTAAATAATATGGTGAAAGTTTCATCAAAATCCGTTGATAAACACAAAAGTTATTAAACAAAATGTTTGGCCACATCAACAGCGATTGAACTGCAAAGCGCACACAGACCAGGTGGCGCTTATACATGTTTATTATGTATACATGTGCACAAATACATGCAAATGCTCGCGAACAAATTTTCTAAAAACCACAATTGCGTTTGAGTTTGGGTCGAATTGTGTTTGAATTGTTTTTGCTACCTACTTCCAATTGCCGCTCGTCGCTGTGTGTCGCAGTCGCAGGCGCTGTGTGTCGCTGTGCGAATATGTTTTCGATTCTTCTTCTTTAATAGTAACGGAACAATTCTTGTGAGCTTGCAAAAGTGAGTTGGTATAATCTTTTTGGCGAATTTGTTTGCATAATTCCCCTTTGATCGACATTCTTAGTACCGTTGGCACATACTTAAGTTGCGTGATATGGTAGTACATACGAGTTATGGACTATATTAAAACAAGTAACGAAACTCTAGTCGAGACTGCTCGACTAAGAGATACCCTGAATCCATTGAGCTGTAATACCAATCATTAAGAGCTTCATTTATTCATTAATAGTAAACAACACATGCACACACACAAACATATGCATGCACTTAATATGCTCACTGCGCAGTTTTGCGGCTGCAGAAGAAGCTTTGCTATGCAAACTTTATTGTTTAATAACTTTTTTCTCGAACTATGTTCTTAATGAAATTTTTGGGGAATGATTATGACATCCAAATGTACCTATTTGCAAAATTTCAAATTTCTAGTATTTGATATACGTGAGTTATCGTTTTTGTTGAATTGTGGGCGAAAGGGGCGTGGCATCAAAAATCCAAAAATGACAAAATGTGCGAATTCACTATAGCTATCAACCACAAATTAGTGCACGATTGTATCTTTAACGGTGTGCACGCCAGACCTCAAAAACAAAGCGATATTTTCGATAGTTATCGATAAAAAAGGAATGGGACGAGTTATCGAAAAAAAAAAATAAACTCGTACAGCGTATGGTATTATCGAGCATTTTGCTTTTTATTTGAAGTCTCTAGCTTTTGTGGTTGCAGAAATCCAGGTGTTTACACGGACGGACGGACGGACGGACGGACGGACAGACGGACAGGGCTAGTTCAACTCAGCTCATCGAGCTGATCAAGAATATATATACTTTATGGGGTGTGGCACGCCTCCTTCTGCCTGTTACATACATTCGCACAAAAACATTATACTCTGAAATTTCCATTTTCAATGGATTCAGGGTATAATAAGGGCGGGTGGGATTAGGGTATCCCCTAGTCGGGCGCGCCGACTAGAGTTTTCTTACTTGTTTTCGTGTTCAGTTTGCTGTAGATTCTACTATAAGAGAATTTTAGAGAATTTTTCAAAATATTAGAGATTTAATTTATAATTTTCGAATTAAAGCGTTTTTTTCGTAATTTACAGATTCCAGGAATGAAACAATGTTTTTATAGGGTGTGACACGCTTCCTTCTGCTTGTTAAATATATTTTCACAATAGCATTATACCCTGAAACTTAGTTTTCAATCGATTCAGGGTATAAAAACTTAAGGAACAAAATGTCATGAATCATTCCCAATCACCGTAAGTAAAACGAACAAAGTAACATTATATGAAGGACACATCATCAATCTTAAATCCTTATCTTCAGTTTTCAGTAAGTTGGATTTATCACAACCATAAAGTTTAAAACTTTAATTGTCACAGTCAATTTTCAATATTCAACTTAATTTATCAATCGTTATCATTTTAGCGCAATTGTGAGCATGAAAAATGTTTCAAATTAAACGGATTTTCGAATTTTTATGGATTATTCAAATTGAAACGATTCTCGAATTTGAACAAATTTTTCAAAATTTAACAAATTGTTCAAAATTTAACAAAATTTTCAAAATTGAACGGATTTTTTCAAAATTTAAAGGACCAGTTAAATTCCAACGGTTTTTCAAATTAAAATGGACTTTTAAAATTTAAAAAATATTCAAATTTTAATGGACTTCTTAAAATTCAACGGTTTTGAAAACTCTAACAAATTTTTCATAATTCAACAAATTCTTAAATTTCAACAAATTTTATAATTTTAACAAAATTTTCGAAATTTAAAGGATCAGTTAAATTTCAACGGACTTTCGAATTTCAACGGATTTTTCAAATTTAACTGATTTTACACAATTTAAAGTATTTGTAACATTTTTACGGATTTTTGAATTTTAACGGATTTTTCGAAATTTAACAGATTCTAGCAGATTTTCAATTTTTTTAATTTTAGCGGCTTCTGGATATTTACAAATTTATCAAAATATAAAGGATTTTCTAATTTTAACAGGTTTGTTTTTATACCCTGATCCCATAGAAAATGGGAAAACAGGGTATAATGGTTTTGTTAAAAGTAAGTAACAGGCAGAAGGAGGCGAGCCACACCCCATAAAGTATATATATTCTTGATCAGGACGACAAGACGAGTTGATTGGGCCCTGTCCGTCTGTCTGTCCCTCTGTCCGTCTGTCTGTCTGTCTGTCCGTCTGTCCGTATGTACGAACCCGATCTCAAAACCTATAAGAACTAGAGACTTGAATTTTTTTTTGTAAGGCGCGTATATACGACGCGCATATCGAGTTTCTTTCAGAAAATCGATAACTATTCCTGAATATTTGTTATCGATTTACAACCATATGAAAAATCAGTTATGATTTTTTATCTTTTTTATCTAAAGAGCTAGAGTCTCCAAATTTCGCTTGTAGCTTTATGTATATTTTTACCAATTTCCCCACAATTTTGAAAATTATTTTCAGTTGCAATATATATGGTGTTTGGTCTTTTTAAAAACTACATCAATTATTTAAGTCATATGGTGCAAGTTTCATCAAAATCCGTTGATAAACACAAAAGTTATTAAACAAAATGTTTGGCCACATCAACAGCGTGCTGGTATAATCTGTGTGTCGTATTTGTTTGCAAAATTCCTCTTTGATCGACATATTTAGTACCATTGTCATAGATTTAAGTCGCGTGATATGGTTCTACATACGAGTTATGGACTATATTAAATAAACTAAGAGCGGGTGGGGTTAGGGTATCCCCTAGTCGGGCACGACGACTAAAGCTTTCTTACTTGTTTTTTTTTTTTTTAATTTCAACGGTTTTTTTAAATTGTAGAGGATTTTACCAGACTTTCGAATTTTTTCTGATTTTTTATATTTGACCGGATTTTAAAATTTTATAGAATTTTTCGAAATAGTAGAGTTTTTGTTTATAATTTTCGAATTATAGCGGATTTTCGAATTATTGGGTTTTTTTTTCGTAATTTACAGATTCATAAAGGAATGAAACAATGTTTTATACGGTGTGACACCCCTCCTTTTGTCTGTTAAATATATTTTCACAACAGCATTATACCCTGAAAATTAATTTTCAATCGATTCAGGGTATAAAAACTTAAGGAACAAAATATCATGAATCATTGTCAATCACCGTAAGTAAAACGAAGGACACATTTGTTAGTTGTATGAATTAATAGCTCGCGTTTACAGTGCTTCTTGTAAACTCAATTAGTATTATAATACGCTTAGATAATTTTGAAATAGATGAGAAGAAACTAGACATATTGAATATATTTTGATGAGGTAATTCTTTAAAGATTCTGTCTACTACACACGTCAGGAATTTAAAGGATGTGGTAAAGTAAAGTAGAGTCTAACCACCAACCAAGGGACAATGCATCGAAAATTTCAAGTATTGTCAAGGCAGGGAGGGCACAGAAGAAAGACGACGACACCTTAAGTCTCGCCATCAGAACAAGTTCTAAGTGGGGTAAAGATAGCGTGGACGCTCTAAAAACACAATAAAATTGATTCAAGTTAATTCAGTAATGCTCAATATTTTATATGTGTTAGTACCCTTGTATGTTAGGTGAAGAAAAAACCCGACAATCCGTCGAGCTTGTACGAATATAATGAGAGTGCATAAATATATACAACAGTATCGTAATTCCACCAGGGAAACTTCTAAGCACATTTTCATAATAAAATTCGAATTTCCTTAAGTTTTTATACCCTGAATCGATTGAAAATTAAGTTTCAGGGTATAATGCTGTTGTGAAAATATATTTAACAGGCAAAATGATACGTGCACACCCTGAAAAAAAAACATTGTTTTATTCCTGGAATCTGTAAATATTAGAAAAAAATTTGAAAATCTTGAGGAATCCGCTACACTTTAAAAAATCCTTGCAGCCGCAAAACTGCGCAGTCAGCATATTAAGTGCATGCATATGTTTGTGTGTGTGTGTGTGCATGTGTTGTTTACTATTAATGAATAAATGAAACTTTTAATGATTGGTATTACAGCTCAATGGATTCAGGGTATATTTTAGTCGAGCAGTCTCGACAAGAGTTTTGTTACTTGTTTTAATATAGTCCATAACTCGCATGTGCAACCATTTCACGCGACTTAAATCTATGGCAATAGTACTAAGAATATCGATCAAAGTGGAATTACGCAAACCAATTCGACAAAAAGATTATACCAACTCACTTTTGCAAGCTCACAAGAATTGTTCCGTTACTATTATAGAAGAAGATCGAAAACATATTCGCACAGCGACACACAGCGCCGAGCGGCAATTGAAAGTAGATAGCAAAAACAATTCAAACACAATTCGACCCAAGCTCAAGGGCAATTGCGGTTCTTAGAAAATTTGTTCGCGAGCATTTGCATGTAGACTCGAAGCGCTTTATGGAAAATTCTTAAAACTCGGACAGGTAATTTCAGCGTAGCACACTTGCGAAAGATATTGCGATGCACTTCCCTCTAATGCTGATCTTAAAGCCACTTAAAGCCCCTCTACGATCCATCTACTATTGTAGGCAGAGAGCCAGATCCCCAGATGACTTCTGATGTCAGAACGTTATTATTCTCGGGCATTGTCTCAACGCAGTAATGGATAGGTACATATTTTTGTCCATATTGCCATTTATGGAAATTAAGTTTCCAACTTCCGAAGCCGCCATGCAGGCCCAAGTCATGACACTGTCATCGCAATGTCTATTTTTGATTTTAGGTGCTTCTCTTGGAGCGCGGTATTAGGTTCACGGTAAACAATAAATTTCATTTAAATTTTTGGATATCTTTACTGGTTTAGCGAGAATACGGCTTCAAAGTTTTACTAAACCACTGCACAAAATAAGCTGTGAGCCACTGTAACTGACTAGCTTCAGTTTCTTATTTTCTGTGCCTACCATCGAAACACACTCGGCAACATCGACTCAACGCTGCCACACAACAGCCAACCAATAACAGCACAATTGCAATATGATGCTAACGACAAATGACAGCTCACGCATATCAAATACTAGAGTCTTGAAATTTGGCCAATAGGTACATTTGAGTGTCATAATCACTTCCCAAAGATTTCATTAGGAACATATGTCGAGAAAAAAGTTATTAGACAATAGTTTCCATACTACAGCCTCTTCTATAGCCGCATATCTGCGCAGTAAGCATATTACGTGCACGTTTTATGCATGGATATGTTTGTGTGTGTGCATGTGTTGTTTATTATTAATGAATAAATGAAACTTTTAATGACTGGTATTACAGCTTAATGGATTCAGGGTATCTCTTAGCGAGAAGTCTCGACTAGAGTTTTCTTACTTGTTTTTATACCCTGATCCCATTGAAAATGGGAAAACAGGGTATAATGTTTTTGTTAAAAGTATGTAACAGGCAGAAGGAGGCGTGCCACACCTCCAAAAGTATATATATTCTTGATCAGGACGACAAGACAAGTTGATTGAGCCCTGTCCGTCTGTCTGTCTGTCTGTCCGTCCGTCCGTCCGTATGTATGAACTAGAGCTAGAGACTTGAATTTTTTTTTTGTTAGGCGCGTATATAGGACGCGCATATCGAGTTAGTTTCAGAAAATCGATAACTATTCCTGAAAATTTGTTATCGATTTAAAACCATATGAAAAATCAGTTACGATTTTTTATCTTTTTTATCTTAAGAGCTAGAGTCTCCAAATTTTGCATGTAGCTTAATGTATATTTTTACCAGTTTCGGTTTTTGTTACATTTGGATACCGGCCTCAAATTTCCCCAACATTTTGAAAATTATTTTCAGTTGCAATATATATGGTGTTTGGTCTTTTTGAAAATTACATCAATTATTTAAATTATATGGTGGAATTTTTCATCAAAATCCGTTGATAAACACAAAAGTTATTAAACAAAATGTTTGGCCAGATCAACAGCGATTGAACTGCAGAGCGCACAGAGACCAGCTGCCGCTTATACATCTAAGAACCGCAATTGCCTTTGAGTTAGGGTCGAATTGTGTTTGAATTGTTTTTTCTACCTACTTCCAATTGTCGCTCGGCGCTGTGTGTCGCTGTGCGTATATTTTTGCGATCTTCTTCTTTAATAGTAACGGAACAATTCTTGTGAGCTTGCAAAAGTGTGCTGGTATAATCTTTGTGTCGCATTTGTTTGCATAATTCCTCTTTGATCGATATTCTAAGTACCATTGTCATAGATTTAAGTCGCGTGATATGGTTGTACATGCGAGTTATGGACAATATTAGAAAACTAAGAGCGGGTGGGATTAGGGTATCCCCTTGTCGGGCGCGCCGACTAGAATTTTCTCTTGGGTTTTTTACAAATATCATTATTTTGAAAAAGATAAAAATGATGTTTTTATGGACTTCTTAAAATTCAGCGGATTTTAAAATTTTAACAAATTTTTCAAAATTTAAAGTATTTTTGAATTTTAACACTTTTTTTAAATTTTACAGATTTTTGCAAATTTTAAGGACTTGTTAAAATTTAACGGATTTTCGAATTTTAAAGTTTTTTTTTTTAATTTAACGGATATTTTCAAAATTTAAAGGACCAGATTAATTTTAACGGATTTTCGAGTTAAAGGGATTTTAAAATTTTAAAGGATGTTCGAATTTTAATGGACTTCTTAAAATTCAACGGATTTTATGATTTTAACGAATTTTTCAAAATTTAACGGATTTTTTAATTTTAACGGATAGTTCAAAATTTAAAGGATTTGTTACATCTTTACGGATTTTCGAATTTTAATGAATTTTTCGAAATTTAACGGATTCTAACATATTTTCGAATTTTAACGGGTATTTGAATTTGATCGGTTTCTGGAAATTTACGTATTTTTCCAAATATAAATGATTTTTCTCATTTTAATAGTATTTTTTTATTATTAACGGAATTTATAAATCTTAGCGGATTCTACCATATTTACAAATTTTTTCTGATATTTTAAATTTGACAGGATATTACAATTTTAGAGAATTTTTCGAAATATTAGACTTTTTGTTTATAATTTTAACGGATTTTCGAATTATAGCGTTTATTTTTTTCGAAATTTACAGATTCAAGGAATGAAACAATGTTTTTATAGGGTGTGACACGCTTCCTTCTGCTTGTTAAATATATTTTCACAATAGCATTATACCCTGAAACTTAATTTTCAATCGATTCAGGGTATCAAAACTTAAGAAACAAAATATCATGAATCATTGTCAATCACCGTAAGTAAAACGAACAAAGTAACATTATGTGAGGGACACATTTGTTAGTTGTATGAATTAATGGCCCGTAAAGAAAATTGATAGCTCGCGTTTACAGTGCTTCTTGTAAACGCAATTAGTATTATAATATGCTTAGATAATTTAAAAATCGATAATAAGAAACTCGATTTTAAGAATTCATAATATGATAAATATATTTTGATGACATAATTCTTTAAAGATATTGTCTACTACACATGTCAGGAATTTATAGGATGTGGTGAAGTAAAGTAGAGACTTATCACCAACCAAGGGACAATGCACCAAAAATTTCAAGTATTGTCAAGGCAGGGAGGGTACAGAAGAAAGACGACGACACCGGAAGTCTCGCCATCAGAACAAGTTCTAATATACATATAGCGTGGACGCTGAAGAAAAAACCCGACAATCCGACGTGCTTGTACGAACATAATGAGGTGCCTAAAAATAAACAACAGTATCGTAATTCCACCTGGGAAACTTCTGAACGTATTTTCAAAATACGAGTATAATATATATATAATAGAATAGAGCTTCAATCATTAATTTTAAATATTCAATCTTCAATCTTCATGCTGCAATATTAAATTTTCAATCTTCAATCTGTATGCTTCAATATTTAATTTTCAATTTTCAATCATCACCAGTTTTGAGTCATCAATCTTAAATCATTACCACCATAAACTTTAAAACTTCAATTATCACAGTAAATTTTCAATATTGAACTTAATTCATTAATCAATTGTTCAATTTTAAGATTTTAACGGATTTTTCGAGCTTTCAAATATTTTTTAAGTTTAACGAATCTTAAAATTTCAACGCATTTTCGAACTTACCAATTTTTTCGAATAAACGGATTTTCCAATTTTTATGGATTTTTCAAAATTCATCGGAATCTCGAATTTTACATTCAATTATTTAAATCATATGGTGAAAGTTGCATCAAAATCCGTTGATAAACACAAAAGTTATTAAACAAAATGTTTGGCCAGATCAACAGCGATTGAACTGCAAAGCGCACAGAGACCAGCTGGCGCTTATACATGTTCATTATGTATACATATGCACACATACATTCAAATACTCGCGAACAAACTTTCTAAGAACCGCAATTGCCTTTGAGCTTGGGTCGAATTGTGTTTGAATTGTTTTTGCTATCTACTTTCAATTGCCGCTCGGCGCTGTGTGTCGCTGTGCGAATATGTTTTCGATTCTTCTTCTTTAATAGTAACGGAACAATTCTTGTTAGCTTGCAAAAGTGAGTTGGTATAATCTTTTTGGCGAATTTGTTTGCGTAATTCCACTTTGATCGATATTCTTAGTACCATTGCCATATATTTAAGTCGCGTGATATGGTTGCACATGCGAGTTATGGACTAAATTAAAACAAGTAACGAAACTCTTGTCGAGACTGCTCGACTAAAATATACCCTGAATCCATTGAGCTGTAATACCAATCATTAATAGTTTCATTTATTCATTAATAGTAAACAACACATGCACACACACACAAACATATGCATGCACTTAATATGCTGACTGCGCAGTTTTGCGGCTGCAGCAGAGGCTGTGCTATGGAAACTTTATTGTTTAATAACTTTTTTTCTCGACTTATGTTCTTAATGAAAAATCCATTGAAAATGGAAATTTCAGGGTATAATGTTTTTGTGCAAATGTATGTAACAGGCAGAAGGAGGCGTGCCACACCCCATAAAGTATATATATTCTTGATCAGCTCGACGAGCTGAGTTGAACTAGCCCTGTCCGTCTGTCCGTCCGTCCGTCCGTCCGTCCGTCCGTCCGTGTAAACACCTGGATTTCTGCAACCACAAAAGCTAGAGACTTCAAATAAAAAGCAAAATGCTCGATAATACCATACGCTGTACGAGTTTATTTTTTTTTTTCGATAACTCGTCCCATTTCTTTTTTATCGATAACTATCGAAAATATCGCTTTGTTTTTGAGGTCTGGCGTGCACACCGTTAAAGATAGAATCGTGCACCAAGTTGTGGTTGATAGCTATATTGAATCCGCACATTTTGTCATTTTTGGATTTTTGATGCCACGCCCCTTTCGCCCACAATTCAACAAAATCGATAACTCACGTATATCAAATACTAGAGACTTGAAATTTGGCAAATAGGTACATTTGGATGTCATAATCATGCCCCGAAAATTTCATTAAGAACATAGGTCGAGAAAAAAAGTTATTAAACAATAAAGTTTGCATAGCACAGCCTCTGCTGCAGCCGCAAAACTGTGCAGTGAGCATATTACGTGCATGCATATGTTTGTGTGTGTGTGTGTGTGTGTGTGCATGTGTTGTTTACTATTAATGAATAAATTAAGCTCTTAATGATTGGTATTACAGCTCAATGGATTCAGGGTATCTCTTAGTCGAGCAGTCTCGACTAGAGTTTAGTTACTTGTTTTTTTTTCAATAACTCGTCCCATTCCTTTTTTATCGATAACTATCGAAAATATCGCTTTGTTTTTGAGGTCTGGCGTGCACACCGTTAAAGATAGAATCGTGCACTAAGTTGTGTTTGATTGCTATATTGAATCCGCACATTTTGTCATTTTTGGATTTTCGATGCCACGCCCCTTTCGCCCACAATTCAACAAAGACGATAACTGACGTATATCAAATACTAGAGACTTGAAATTTGGCAAATAGGTACATTTGGATGTCATAATCATTCCCCGAAAATTTCATTAAAAACATAGGTCTAGAAAAAAAGTTATTAAACAATAAAGTTTCCATAGCACAGCCTCTGCTGCAGCCGCAAAACTGCGCAGTGAGCATATTACGTGCATGCATATGTTTGTGTGTGTGTGTGTGTGCATGTGATGGTTACTATTAATGAATAAATGAAGCTCTTAATGATTGGTATTACAGCTCAATGGATTCAGGGTGTCTCTTAGTCGAGCAGTCTCGACTAGAGTTTAGTTACTTGTTTTTTTTTAATTTAATGGATTCCCAAATTTTAACGGATTTTTCAAAATTCAACTAATTTATTTAACATTTATTTTTGAATTTTAGTGGTTTCTGGAAATTTACGGATTTTTCTAAATACAAAGGATTTTGTTTTATTATTAACGGTTTTTATACCCTGATCCCATTGAAAATGGGAAAAAAGGGTATAATGTTTTTGTTAAAAGTATGTAACAGGCAAAAGGAGGCGTGCCACACCCCCAAAAGTATTTATATTCTTGATCAGGACGACAAGACTAGTTGATTGAGCCCTGTCCGTCTGTCTGTCCGTCCATCCGTCCGTCCGTATGTATGAACGCGTCGATCTCAGAACCTATAAGAGCTAGAATTGAATTTTTTTTTGTTAGGCGCGTATATTGGGCGCGCATATCGAGTTTGTTTCAGAAAATCGATAACTATTCCTGAATATTTGTTATCGATTTAAAACCATATGAAAAATCAGTTATGATTTTTTATCTTTTTTATCTTAAGAGCTAGAGTCTCCAAATTTTGCATGTAGCTTAATGTATATTTTTACCAATTTCAGCTTTTGTTACATTTGGATACCGGCCCCAAATTTCCCCACAATTTTGAAAATTATTTTCAGTTGCAATATATATGGTGTTTGGTCTTTTTGAAAACTAAATCAATTATTTAAATCATATGGTGAAAGTTTCATCAAAATCCGTTGATAAACACAAATGTTATTAAACAAAATGTTTGGTCAGATACACAGCGATTGAACTGCAAAGCGCACACAGACCAGATGGCACTTATACATGTTCAATTTATATACATGTGCACACATACATGCAAATGCTCGCGAACAAATTTTCTAAGAACCGCAATTGCCTTTGAGTTTGGGTCGAATTGTGTTTGATTTGTTTTTGCTACCTACTTGCAATTGCCGCTCGCCGCTGTGTGTCGCAGTCGCAGCCGCTGTGTGTCGCTGTGCGAATATGTTTTCGATTCTTCTTCTTTAATAGTAACGGAACGATTCTTGTGAGCTGTGTGGCGCTGTGTGTCGTTGTGCGAATAAGTTTTCGATCTTCTTCTTTAATAGTAACGGAACAATTCTTGTGAGCTTGCAAAAGTGAGCTGGTATAGTCTTTGTGTCGAATTTGTTTGCATAATTCCTCTTTGATCGACATTCTTAGTACCATTGGCATAGATTTAAGTCGCGTGATATGGTTGTACATGCGACTTATGGACAATAAATTAAAAAACTAAGAGCAGGTGGGATTAGGGTATCCCCTAGTCGGGCGCGCCGACTAGAGTTTTCTTACTTGTTTTAATGTGTAGCGGATTCCTCAATATTTTCCAATTTTTTCTGATGTTTACAGATTCCAGGAATAAAACAATGTTTTTTTTTTTTTTCAGGTTAAATATATTTTCACAACAGCATTATACCCTGAAACTTAATTTTTAATCGATTCAGGGTATAAGATAAAAACATAAAAAATCAAAACTGATTTTTCATATGGTTTTAAATCGATAACAAATATTCAGGAATAGTTATCGATTTTCTGAAACAAACTCCCATTTTCAATGGGATCAGGGTATAAAAAGAAACTGGTAAAATTAGAAAATACTTTATGTTTTGAAAAATTCGTAAATATCCAGAAGCCGCTAAAATTGAAAAAATTCGTTGAAATTCTAAAATTCTTTGAAATTTAAAAGTCGGTTAAATCATGAAAAATTTGTTAAAATTTTAAAATCCGTTGAAGTCCATTAATCTGTTGAATTAAGAAAAATTTGTTAGAATTTTAGAATCCGTTGGATTTTAAGAAGTCCATTAAAATTTGAATATTTTTTAAATTTTAAAAATCCATTTTAATTTGAAAAACCGTTGGAATTTGACTGGTCCTTTAAATTTTGAAAAAATCTGTTAAATTTTGAAAAATTTGTTAAAATTTGAAAAATTTGTTAAAATTCGAGAATCGTTTCAATTTGATTAATCCATAAAAATTCGAAAATCCGTTTAATTTGAAAATTTTGTTATGCTCGCAATTGCGCTAAAATGATAATGATTGATAAATTAAGTTGAATATTGAAAATTGACTGTGACAATTAAAGTTTTAAACTTTATGGTTGTGATAAATCCAATTTACTGAAAACTGAAGATAAGGATTTAAGATTGATGATGTGTCCTTCACATAATGTTACTTTGTTCGTTTTACTTACGGTGATTGGGAATGATTCATGATATTTTGTTCCTTAAGTTTTTATACCCTGAATCGATTGAAAATTAAGTTTCAGGGTATAATGCTATTGTGAAAATATATTTAACAAGCAGAAGGAAGCGTGTCACACCCTACAAAAACATTGTTTCATTCCTGGAATCTGTAAATTCGAAAAATTCTCTAACATTTTAAGATCCGGTAAAATTTAAACAATAAGAAAAATTCGAATCCGCTACAATTTAAAAAATCCGTTAAAATTCAAGAAAAAAAAACTTATTAAAATTAGAAAATCCTTTATATTTTGAAAAACCGTAAATTTCCAGAAACCGCAAAAATTAAAAAATCCGTTAAATTTCGAAAATCTGTTAAAATTCAAAATTCCGTAAAAATGTAACAAATCCTTTAAATTATGTAAAGTCCGTTGAATTTTGCAAAATCCGTTAAATTTTGAAAAATCCGTTAAATCTAGAAAACTCATTAAAATTTAATAACCTGTTGAATTTTTAAAAATCCATATAAATTCGGATATCCACTAAAATTAAAAAAAAAACGTATAGTTTCGAAAATCCGCTCAAATTTGAAAAATCCGTTAAAATTTAACATATCCGTTATATATTGAAAAAGTCCGTTAGAATCCGTAAAAAAAAAACCGTACGAAAAATGAGTAAAATATCGAGAATCCGTAAAATTTTGAAAAATCCGATGAAATTCGAAAATTATTAAGATTTAAAAAATCCATTGTAATTCGAATATCCATTAAATGTTGTTATGAAAAATCCATAAAAATTCAAAAATGCGTTTAATTTAAAAAAAATTGTAAAAATTCGAATATCCATTGAAATTCGAAAATCAGTTATTATTAAAAATATTTATCAAAGTTTTTAAATTTCGAAAATTCCGTTAAAATTTAAAAAATTCTTTAAATTTTGAAATATCCTTTAAAATCCGTGAACATTACGTTTGTCGTTAAATTCGAAGTACGAAATTCGAAAATCTGTTTAAATTAAATTTAACAAATCCTTTAAATTTTGAAATATAAGTTAAATTTTGGACAATCATTTAAAATTTGAAAACTTTTCCACTAAGTGTTGAAAAATCCATAAAATTTTGAGAACCCCATAAATTTTTGACCCGTTATAATTTAATAAATCCTTTAAATTATGAAATATCCATTAAATTTTTTTTAAAATCCTTTTGAAATTTGAAAGTTCACTAAATTTTGAAGAATCCATACAAATTCGACATCCCGATAAATTTAACCAATCTTTTAAATTTTGAAAAATCCGTTAAAATTTGTGAAAGTAACTTTAATCGTTATATATCGAATAACCGTGAAACTAAGAGCTTAAAAAATCCGTTGTATGTTGAAAATTTGTAAAAATTATCACCAACCAAGGGACAATGCACCAAAAATTTCAAGTATTGTCAAGGCAGGGAGGGTACAGAAGAAAGACGACGACACCGGAAGTCTCGCCATCAGAACAAGTTCTAATATACATACAGCGTGGACGCTGAAGAAAAAACCCGACAATCCGACGTGCTTGTACGAACATAATGAGGTGCCTAAAAATAAACAACAGTATCGTAATTCCACCTGGGAAACTTTTGAACGTATTTTCAAAATACGAGTATAATATATATATAATAGAATAGAGCTTCAATCATTAATTTTAAATATTCAATCTTCAAGCTGCAATATTAAATTTTCAATCTTCAATCTGTATGCTTCAATATTTAATTTTCAATTTCTCATCATCACCAGTTTTGAGTCATTAATCTTAAATCATTACCACCATAAAATTTAAAACTTCAATTTTCACAGTAAATTTTCAATATTGAACTTAATTCATTAATCAATTGTTCAATTCTAAAATTTTAACGGATTTTTCGAGCTTTCAAATATTTTTTAAGTTTAACGAATCTTAAAATTTCAACGCATTTTCGAACTTACCAATTTTTTCGAATAAACGGATTTTCCAATTTTTATGGATTTTTCAAAATTCATCGGAATCTCGAATTTTACATTCAATTATTTAAATCATATGGTGAAAGTTTCATCAAAATCCGTTGATAAACACAAAAGTTATTAAACAAAATGTTTGGCCAGATCAACAGCGATTGAACTGCAAAGCGCACAGAGACCAGCTGGCGTTTATACATGTTCATTATGTATACATGTGCACACATACATTCAAATGCTCGCGAACAAAATTTCTAAGAACCGCAATTGCCTTTGAGCTTGTTTGAATTGTTTTTGCTATCTACTTTCAATTGCCGCTCGGCGCTGTGTGTCGCAGTGCGAATATGTTTTCGATTCTTCTTCTTTAATAGTAACGGAACAATTCTTGTGAGCTTGCAAAAGTGAGCTGGTATAATCTTTGTGTCGAATTTGTTTGCATAATTCCTCTTTGATCGACATTCTTAGTACCATTGGCATAGATTTAAGTCGCGTGATATGGTTGTACATGCGACTTATGGACAATAAATTAAAAAACTAAGAGCAGGTGGGATTAGGGTATCCCCTAGTCGGGCGCGCCGACTAGAGTTTTCTTACTTGTTTTAATGTGTAGCGGATTCCTCAAGATTTTCCAATTTTTTCTGATGTTTACAGATTCCAGGAATAAAACAATGTTTTTTTTTTTCAGGATGTGTACGCATCCTTTTGTCTGTTAAATATATTTTCACAACAGCATTATACCCTGAAACTTAATTTTCAATCGATTCAGGGTATAAGATAAAAACATAAAAAATCAAAACTGATTTTTCATATGGTTTTGAATCGATAACAAATATTCAGGAATAGTTATCGATTTTCTGAAACAAACTCGATATGCGCGTCCTATATACGCGCCTAACAAAAAAAAATTTAAGTCTCTAGCTCTTATAGGTTCTGAGATCGACGCGTTCATACATACGGACGGACGGACAGACAGACGGACAGGGCTCAATCAACTAGTCTTGTCGTTCTGATCAAGAATATATATACTTTTTGGGGTGTGGCACGCCTCCTTCTGTCTATTACTTACTTTTAACAAAACCATTATACCCTGTTTTCCCATTTTCAATGGGATCAGGGTATAAAAAAAAACTGGTAAAATTAGAAAATACTTTATGTTTTGAAAAATTTGTAAATATCCAGAAGCCGCTAAAATTGAAAAAATTCGTTAAAATTCGAAAATCTATTAGTCTGTTAAATTTCGAAAAATCCGTTAAAATTTCGAAAATCCGTAAAAATGCTACAAATCTTTTAAATTGTATAAAATCAGTTAAATTTGAAAAATTAGTTGAAATTCTAAAATTCTCTGAAATTTAAAAGTCGGTTAAATCATGAAAAATTTGTTAAAATTTTAAAATCCGTTGAAGTCCATTAATCTTTTGAATTATGAAAAATTTGTTAGAATTTTAGAATCCGTTGGATTTAAAGAAGTCCACTAAAATTTGAATATTTTTTAAATTTTAAAAACCATTTTAATTTGAAAAACCGGTGGAATTTGACTGGTCCTTTAAATTTTGAAAAAATCTGTTAAATTTTGAAAAATTTGTTAAAATTTGAAAAATTTGTTAAAATTCGAGAATCGTTTCAATTTGAATATCCATAAAAATTCGAAAATCCGTTTAATTTGAAAATTTTTTTATACTCGCAATTGCGCTAAAATGATGATTGATAAATTAAGTTGAATATTGAAAATTGACTGTGACAATTAAAGTTTTAAACTTTATGGTTGTGATAAATCCAGTTTACTGAAAACTGAAGATAAGGATTTAAGATTGATGATGTGTCCTTCACATAATGTTACTTTGTTCGTTTTACTTACGGTGATTGGGAATGATTCATGATATTTTGTTCCTTAAGTTTTTATACCCTGAATCGATTGAAAATTAAGTTTCAGGGTGTAATGCTGTTGTGAAAATATATTCAACAGGCAGAAGGAGACGTGTCACACCCTATAAAAACATTATTTCATTCCTGGAATCTGTAAATTCGAAAAATTCTCTAACATTTTAAGATCCGGTAAAATTTAAACAATAAGAAAAATTCGAATCCGCTACAATTTAAAAAATCCGTTAAAATTCAAGAAAAAAAAACTTATTAAAATTAGAAAATTCTTTATATTTTGAAAAACCGTAAATTTCCAGAAACCGCAAAAATTAAAAAAATCCGTTAAATTTCGAAAAATCTGTTAAAATTCAAAATTCCGTAAAAATGTAACAAATCCTTTAAATTATGTAAAGTCCGTTGAATTTTGCAAAATCCGTTAAATTTTGAAAAATCCGTTAAATCTAGAAAACTCATTAAAATTTAATAACCTGTTGAATTTTTAAAAATCCATATAAATTCGGATATCCACTAAAATTTAAAAAAAAACGTATAGTTTCGAAAATCCGCTCAAATTTGAAAAATCCGTTAAAATTTAACATATCCGTTATATATTGAAAAAGTCCGTTAGAATCCGTAAAAAAAAACCGTACGAAAAATGAGTAAAATATCGAGAATCCGTAAAATTTTGAAAAATCCGATGAAATTCGAAAATTATTAAGATTTAAAAAATCCATTGTAATTCGAATATCCATTAAATGTTATGAAAAATCCATAAAAATTCAAAAATGCGTTTAATTTGAAAAAAATTGTAAAAATTCGAATATCCATTGAAATTCGAAAATCAGTTATTATTAAAAATATTTATCAAAGTTTTTAAATTTCGAAAATTCCGTTAAAATTTAAAAAATTCTTTAAATTTTGAAATATCCGTTAAAATCCGTGAACATTACGTTTATCGTTAAATTCGAAGTTCGAAATTCGAAAATCTGTTTAAATTAAATTTAACAAATCCTTTAAATTTTGAAATATAAGTTAAATTTTGAACAATCATTTAAAATTTGAAAATCCACTAAATGTTGAAAAATCCATAAAATTTTGAGAACCCCATAAATTTTTGACCCGTTATAATTTAATAAATCCTTTAAATTATGAAATATCCATTAATTTTTTTTTAAAATCCTTTTGAAATTTGAAAGTCCACTAAATTTTTAAGAATCCATAAAAATTGGACATCCCGATAAATTTAACAAATCTTTTAAATTTTGAAAAATCCGTTAAAATTCGTGAAAGTTACTTTAATCGTTATATATCGAATAACCGTGAAAACTAAGAGCTTAAAAAATTCGTTGTATGTTAAAAATTTGTAAAAATTTGCATATAGGTTAAAAATTAACAAATCCTTTACATTTTGAAATATCAGTTAAATTCTAAAAAATCCTTTAAATTTTGAAAATCCACTAAATTTTGAAAAATCCGTGAAAATTACGTTTATCATTAAATTTAAAAAATCCGTTAAAGTCAAAAAAAAAAAAAAAAACCCTATAATTTCGAGAAATCCGCTTTAATTTTCAAATCCTTTAAAATGATCAAATGCTTTAATTTTGAAAAGTCCGTGAAAATTACGTTTATTGTTATATTTATAAAATCCGTGAAAACTAAAAAGAAAACAAGTAAGAAAACTCTAGTCGGCGCGCCTGACTAGGGGATACCCTAATCCCACCCGCTCTTAGTTTTTTAATATAGTCCATAACTTATATGTACAACCATATCACGCGACTTAAATCTCTGCCAATGGTACTAAGAATGTCGATCAAAGAGGAATTATGCAAACAAATTCGACACAAAGATTATACCAGCTCACTTTTGCAAGCTCACAAGAATTGTTCCGTTACTATTAAAGAAGAAGAATCGAAAACATATTCGCACTGCGACACACAGCGCCGAGCGGCAATTGAAAGTAGATAGCAAAAACAATTCAAACACAATTCGACCCAAGCTCAAAGGCAATTGCGGTTCTTAGAAAATTTGTTCGCGAGCATTTGCATGTAGAGTCGAAGCGCTTTATAGAAAATTCTTAAAACTCGGACAGGTAATTTCAGCGTAGCACACTTGCGAATGATATTGCGATGCACTTCCCTCTAATGCTGAGCTTAAAGCCACTTAAAGCCCCTCTACGATCCATATACTGTTGTAGGCAGAGAGCCAGATCCCCAGATGACTTCTGATGTCAGAACGTTATTATTCTCGGGCATTGTCTCAACGCAGTAATGGATAGGTACATATTTTTGTCCATATTGCCATTTATGGAAATTAAGTTTCCAACTTCCGAAGCCGCCATGCAGGCCCAAGTCATGACACTGTCATCGCAATGTCTATTTTTGATTTTAGGTGCTTCTCTTGGAGCGCGGTATTAGGTTCACGGTAAACAATAAATTTCATTAAAATTTTTGAATATCTTTACTGGTTTAGCGAGAATACGGCTTCAAAGTTTTACTATACCACTGCACGAAATAAGCTGTGAGCCACTGTAACTGACTAGCTTCAGTTTCTTATTTTCTGTGCCTACCATCGAAACACACTCGGCGACAGCGACTCAACGCTGCCACATAACAGCCAACCAATAACAACACAATTGCAATATGATGCTAACGACATTCTCAGTATTATATGGTGTACGTAGAATTATGCTGTCGAGTGTAAGTATATTTGATCTTTTTGAGGCCTGGCGTGCACACCGTTCAAGATAGAATCGTGCACAATGTTGTGGTTGATTGCTATATTGAATCCGCACATTTCGTCATTTTTGGATTTTTGATGCCACGCCCCTTTTGCCCACAATTCAACAAAAATGACAGCTCACGCATATCAAATACTAGAGTCTTGAAATTTGGCCAATAGGTACATTTGAGTGTCATAATCAATAGGTACATTTGAGTGTCATAATCACTTCCCAAAAATTTCATTAAGAACATATGTCGAGAAAAAAGTTGTAGCCGTATATCTGCGCAGTAAGCATATTACGTGCACGTTTTTGCATGGATATGTTTGTGTGTGTGCATGTGTTGTTTACTATTAAGGAATAAATGAAACTTTTAATGACTGGTATTACAGCTTAATGGATTCAGGGTATCTCTTAGCGAGAAGTCTCGACTAGAGTTTTCTTACTTGTTTTTATACCCTGAATCCATTGAAAATGGAAATTTCAGGGTATAATGTTTTTGTGCAAATGTATGTAACAGGCAGAAGGAGGCGTGCCACACCCCATAAAGTATATATATTCTTGATCAGCTCGACGAGCTGAGTTGAACTAGCCCTGTCCGTCTGTCCGTCCGTCCGTCCGTCCGTCCGTCCGTGTAAACACCTGGATTTCTGCAACCACAAAAGCTAGAGACTTCAAATAAAAAGCAAAATGCTCGATAATACCATACGCTGTACGAGTTTATTTTTTTTTTCGATAACTCGTCCCATTCCTTTTTTATTGATAACTATCGAAAATATCGCTTTGTTTTTGAGGTCTGGCGTGCACACCGTTAAAGATAGAATCGTGCACTAAGTTGTGTTTGATTGCTACATTGAATCCGCACATTTTGTCATTTTTGGATTTTTGATGCCACGCCCCTTTCGCCCACAATTCAACAAAATCGATAACTCACGTATTTCAAATACTAAAGACTTGAAATTTTGCAAATAGGTACATTTAGATGTCATAATCTCCCCGAAAATTTCATTAAGAACATAGGTCGAGAAAAAAAGTTATTAAACAATGAAGTTTCCATAGCACAGCCTCTGCTGCAGCCGCAAAACTTTGCATTGAGCATATTACGTGCATGCATATGTTTGTGTGTGTGTGTGTGTGCATGTGTTGTTTACTATTAATGAATAAATGAAACTTTTTATGATTGGTATTACAGCTCAATGGATTCAGGGTATCTCTTAGTCGAGCAGTCTCGACTAGAGTTTAGTTACTTGTTATACCCTGATCCCATTGAAAATGGGAGAACAGGGTATAATGTTTTTGTTGAAAGTATGTAACAGGCAGAAGGAGGCGTGCCACACCCCCAAAAGTATATATATTCTTGACCAGGATAACAAGCCAGGTTGATTGAGCCCTGTCCGTCTGTCTGTCCGTCCGTCCGTCCGTATATATGAACGCGTCGATCTCAGAACCTATAAGAGCTAGATACTTGAATTTTTGTTTGTTATCTAACAAAAAAACTCGATAATTGTTATCGATTTAAAACCATATGAAAAATCAGTTATGACTTTTTATCTTAAGAGCTAAAGTCTCAAAATTTCGCATGTAGCTTTATGTATATTTTTTTCGGTTTTTGTTACATTTGGATACCGACCCCAAATTTCTCTACAATTTTAAAAATAATTTTCAGTTGCAATATGTATAGAGTGTTTGGTCTTTGAAAATAACAACAATTATTTAAATCATATGGTGAGAGTTTCATCAAAATCCGTTGATAAACACAAAAGTTATTAAACAAAATGTTTGGCCACATCGACAGAACTTTGTAAATAATAATGGATTCTAGAATTTCAACGGATTTTTTTAACGGATTTTTCGAAATTTAACGGATTCTTACTGATTTTCGAATTATTAGCGGTTTCTGGAAATTAACGTATTTTTCAAAATATAAAGATTTTTACTAACATTAATAGGTTTTTTTTTTAATATTAACGGATTTTTTAAATTGTAGCAGATTCTACCAAATTTTCAAATTTTTTCTGATTTTTTTAAATTTGTCCAGATTTTAAAATTTTAGATATTTTTTGGAAATGGTAGTTTTTGTTTATAATTTTAACGGATTTTCGTATTATCACGTGTTTTTTTTTTTTTGAAACTTACAGAAATTTCCTTCTGCCTGTTAAATATATTTTCACAACAGCATTATACCCTGAAACTTAATTTTCAATCGATTCAGGGTATAAAAAATTAAAGAACAAAATATCATCAATCATTGTGAAAAACCGTAAGTAAAACGAACAAAGTAACATTATGTGAAGGACACATTTGTTAGTTGTATGAATTAATAGCCCGTAATAAAATTGATAGCATTGCTTCTTGTAAACGCAATTAGTATTATAATACCCATAGATAATTTATACCCTGAATCCATTGAAAATGGAAATTTCAGGGTATAATGTTTTTGTGCAAATGTATGTAACAGGAGGCGTGCCACACCCCATAAAATATATATATTCTTGATCAGCTCGATGAGCTGAGTTGAACTAGCCCTGTCCGTCTGTCCGTCCGTCCGTCCGTCCGTCCGTCCGTCCGTGTAAACACCTGGATTTCTGCAACCACAAAAGCTAGAGACTTCAAATAAAAAGCAAAATGCTCGATAATACCATACGCTGTACGAGTTTATTTTTTTTTTTCGATAACTCGTCCCATTCCTTTTTTATTGATAACTATCGAAAATATCGCTTTGTTTTTGAGGTCTGGCGTGCACACCGTTAAAGATAGAATCGTGCACTAAGTTGTGTTTGATTGCTATATTGAATCCGCACATTTTGTCATTTTTGGATTTTTGATGCCACGCCCCTTTCGCCCACAATTAAACAAAAACGATAACTCACGTATATCAAATACTAGAGACTTGAAATTTGGCAAATAGGTACATTTGGATGTCATAATCATTCCTCGAAAATTTCATTAAGAACGTATGTCGAGAAAAAAAGTTATTAAACAATAAAGTTTCCATAGTACAGCCTATGCTGCAGCCGCAACACTGCGCAGTCAGCATATTACGTGCATGCATATGTTTGTGTGTGTGTGTGTGTGCATGTGTTGTTTACTAATAATGAATAAATGAAGCTCTTAATGATTGTATTACAGCTCAATGGATTCGGGGTATCTCTTAGTCGAGCAGTCTCGACTAGAGTTTCGTTACTTGTTATACCCTGAATCCATTGAAAATGGAAATTTCAGGGTATAATGTTTTTGTGCGAATGTATGTAACAGGCAGAAGGAGGCGTGCCACACCCCATAAAGTATATATATTCTTGATCAGCTCGACGAGCTGAGTTGAACTAGCCCTGTCCGTCTGTCCGTCCGTCCGTCCGTCCGTGTAAACACCTGGATTTCTGCAACCACAAAAGCTAGAGACTTCAAATAAAAAGCAAAATGCTCGATAATACCATACGCTGTACGAGTTTATTTTTTTTTTTCGATAACTCGTCTCATTTCTTTTTTATCGATAACTATCGAAAATATCGCTTTGTTTTTGAGGTCTGGCGTGCACACCGTTAGAGATAGAATCGTGCACTAATTTGTGGTTGATAGCTATAGTGAATTCGCACACTTTGTCATTTTTGGATTTTTGATGCCACGCCCCTTTCGCCCACAATTAAACAAAAACGATAACTCACGTATATCAAATACTAGAGACTTGAAATTTGGCAAATAGGTACATTTGGATGTCATAATCATTCCTCGAAAATTTCATTAAGAACGTATGTCGAGAAAAAAAGTTATTAAACAATAAAGTTTCCATAGCACAGCCTCTGCTGCAGCCGTAAAACTGTGCAGTAAGCATATTACGTGCATGCATATGTTTGTGTGTGTGTGTGTGTGCATGTGTTGGTTACTATTAATGAATAAATGAAGCTCTTAATGATTGGTATTACAGCTCAATGGATTCAGGGTATCTCTTAGTCGAGCAGTCTCGACTAGAGTTTAGTTTCTTGTTTTAATGATGTAATTCTTTAAAGATTCTGTCCACCACATATTTCAAGAAATTTATAGGATGTGGTGCAGTTCAGTAGAGACTAACCACCAACCAAGGGATAATGCACAGAAGAAAGACGAAGAAACATTAAGTATCGCCATCAGAACAAGCTCTCAGTGGGGTACATATAGCGTTGACGCTCTAAAAACACAATAAAATTGATTCAAGTTAATTCAGTAATGCGCAATATTTTAGATGTGTTAGTACCCGTGTATGTTAGGTGAAGAAGAAACCCGACAATCCGACGAGCTTGCACGAACATAATGAGAGTGCCTAAAAATAAACAGTACAAATTAGAAAATTTCACCTGGGAAACTTCTGAACGTATTTTCAAAATACGAATATAATATATATATATTAGTATACAGCTTCAATCATAAATTTTCAATATTCAATCTTCAATCTTCATGCTTCAATATCAAATTTTCAATCTTCAGTCATCACCTTCACTTTTCAGTCATCAATCAATGATTTAAGATTGATGACTGAAAAGTGAAGCTTCAGTTTTTAGTCAATTGGATTCAATCATCAACCATAAACTTTTAAACTCCAATTGTCACAGTCAATTTCAATATTCAACTCAATTCTGCAATCAATTATTCTATTCTAAAATTTTAACGGAATTTCAAACTTACTCGTATATTTTAAATTTAACGAATCTTAAGATTTCAAAGCTTTATCGAACCTTTACCAATTTATTAAATTAAATGGTTTGTTTAAACTTATAGATTGTTCAAAATTTAATGAAATTTTCGAAATTTTATGGATTTTTCGAAATTCATCGGATTCTCGAATTTTACCGTTATTATACCCTGATCCCATTGAAAATGGGAAAAAAGAGTATAATGTTTTTGTTAAAAGTATGTAACAGGCAGAAGGAGGCGTGCCACATCCCATAAAGTATATATATTCTTGATCAGCTCGACGAGCTGAGTTGAACTAGCCCTGTCCGTCTGTCCGTCCGTCTGTCCGTCCGTCCGTCCGTCCGTCCGTGTAAACACCTGGATTTCTGCAACCACAAAAGCTAGAGACTTCAAATAAAAAGCAAAATGCTCGATAATACCATACGCTGTACGAGTTTATTTTTTTTTCGATAACTCATCCCATTTCTTTTTTATCGATAACTACCGAAAATATCGCTTTGTTTTTGCGTACACTTGCAAAGATGTATCAATCGAAATATTATGGGATACCATCCTATGGCATGGGTACGCTTTTAGAGTCATCAAAAAAAAAACTGTGTTTCATCGGATATTGCATAGTGCAAGACGAATTGCTTGCGTTTTTGTTGAGTTAGTTGCAATGGACTTCGCATCAGATGATGACCAGCTGATTGAGCAAAGTTTATTTTTTAAATTAAAACGCAAACATTGGTTTACAAAAAAATTCACATTATAAATTTGGGAACAAAAGCATTTAGCAAATTTCATAATTTTTGGAATATACTAGAATGAAAACAAGTAACTAAACTCTAGTCGAGACTGCTCGACTAAGAGATACCCTGAATCCATTGAGCTGTAATACCAATCATAAAAAGTTTCATTTATTCAATAATAGTAACCAACACATGCACACACACACACACAAACATATGCATGCACGTAATATGCTCACTGCGCAGTATTGCGGCTGCAAAAGAGGCTGTGCTATGGAAATTTTATTGTTTAATAACTTTTTTTCTAGACCTATGTTCTTAATGAAATTTTCGGGGAATGATTATGACATCTAAATGTACCTATGTGCCAACTTTCAAGTCTCTAGTATTTGATATACGTGAGTTATCGTTTTTATTGAATTGTGGGCGAAAGGGGCGTGGCATCAAAAATCCAAAAATGACGAAATATGCAGATTCAATATAGCAATCAAACACAACTTAGTGCACGATTCTATCTTTAACGGTGTGCACGCCAGACCTCAAAAACAAAGCGATATTTTCGATAGTTATCGATAAAAAAGAAATGGGACGAGTTATCGAAAAAAAAAAAAATAAACTCCTACAGCGTATGGTATTATCGAGCATTTTGCTTTTTATTTGAAGTCTCTAGCTTTTGTGGTTGCAGAAATCCAGGTGTTTACACGGACGGACGGACGGACGGACGGACGGACGGACGGACAGACGGACAGGGCTAGTTCAACTCAGCTCATCGAGCTGATCAAGAATATATATACTTTATGGGGTGTGGCACGCCTCCTGTTACATACATTTGCACAAAAACATTATACCCTGAAATTTCCATTTTCAATGGATTCAGGGTATAATGAGCACATTTGATTACATTTTAATAAAAATTTAACATCGTGGTTTGTGTTTCTACAGAGTCGAAGCGCTTTATGGAAAATTCTTAAAACTCGGACAGGTAATTTCATCGTAGCACACTTGCGAAAGATATTGCGATGCACTTCCCTCTAATGCTGTGCTTAAAGCCACTTAATGCCGCTCTACGATATATATATATATAGGTACATATTTTTGTCCATATTGCCATTTATAGAAATTAAGTTTCCAACTCCCGAAGCCGCCATGCAGGCCCAAGTCATGACACTGTCATCGCAATGTCTATTTTTGATTTTAGGTGCTTCTCTTGGAGCGCGGTATTAGGTTCACGGTAAACAATAAATTTCATTTAAATTTTTGGATATCTTTACTGGTTTAGCGGGAATACGGCTTCAAAGTTTTATTATACCACTGCACGAAATAAGCTGTGAGCCACTGTAACTGACTAGCTTCAGTTTCTTATTTTCTGTGCCTACCATCGAAACACACTCGGAGACAGCGACTCAACGCTGCCACACAAAAGCCAACTAATCACAGCACAATTAGCACAGCACAGGGTGATGCAATATGATACTAACGACATTCTCAGTATTCAGAAATATCCAAGAACTATTACCACGCACATACAAACTCAGTAAGCACCGGCAACTACAACTTGGTGTAATTATTTTGCATTTTAACAGTTTGTTAATATTTTCTCTTACTAACTCTGGCTCGGATGAAGACAATCGATATGGCCTTCTTTGAACTGTTTTACTTGGATCAATTAATCTAATTTTCATTTCCTCTTTGATCGACATTCTTAGCACCAACATTGACTTTAGTACTTGGAATACCATTTATAAAAGAATTTGATCCCTTTACCATCAATGAATTTAGTTTTTCTTCCCTTCCCCTTACTCTCCTTGATAGACCATGATCCTGCACTAGTTTTCGTAGCAATGAAACATTCAAAGTCTAGACGTTTAACGAAAAAAAAAAACTGTGAAAAATCTTATGGTTCTTGCGTAGCGTTTTACGCAGTATAATTAATGTGTACGTACACTTTTGCTGCGTCATTTTTATACCCTGATCCCATTGAAAATGGGAAAAAAGGGTATAATGTTTTTGTTTAACGTATGTAACATTCAGAAAAAGGCGTGCCACACCCCCAAAAGTATATATATTCTTGATCAGGATGACAAGCTGATTGAGCCCTGTCCGTCTGTCTGTCTGTCCGTATACACGTATAGAATATAGTCAATAACTCGTATGTACAACCATATCACGCAACTTAAGTATGTGCCAATGGTACTAAGAATGTCGATCAAAGAGGAATTATGCAAACAAATTCGACACAAAGATTATACCAGCGCACTTTTGCAAGCTCACAAGAATTGTTCCGTTACTATTAAAGAAGAAGATCGAAAACATATTCGCACAGCGACACACAGCGACACACTGCGCCACACAGCTCACAAGAATCGTTCCGTTACTATTAAAGAAGAAGAATCGAAAACATATTCGCACAGCGACACACAGCGCCAGCGACTGCGACACACAGCGGCGAGCGGCAATTGGAAGTAGGTAGCAAAAACAATTCGAACACAATTCGACCCAAACTCAAAGGCAATTGCGGTTCTTAGAAAATTTGTTCGCGAGCATTTGCATGTATGTGTGCACATGTATACAAATTGAACATGTATAAGCGCCACCTGGTCTGTGTGCGCTTTGCAGTTCAATCGCTGTTGATCTAGCCAAACATTTTGTTTAATAACTTTTGTGTTTATCAACGGATTATGATGAAACTTTCACCATATGATTTAAATAATTGATTTAGTTTTCAAAAAGACCAAACACCATATATATTGCAACTGAAACTAATTCTCAAAATTGTGGGGAAATTTGGGGCCGGTATCCAAATGTAACAAAAACCGAAATTGGTAAAAATACACATAAAGGTACATGCGAAATTTTGAGTCTCTAGCTCTTAAGATAAAAAAGATAAAAAATCATAACTGTTTTTTCATATGGTTTTAAATCGATAACAAATATTCAGGAATAGTTATCGATTTTCTAAAATAAACTCGATATGCGCGTCGTATATACCAGCCCAACAAAAAAAATTAAAGATTCTAGATCTTATAGGTTGTGAGATCGACGCGGACAGACGGACGAACGGACAGACAGACGGACAGGGCTCAATCAACTCGTCTTATCGTCCTGATCAAGAATATATATACTTTTGGGGGCGTGGAACGCCTCCTTCTGCCTGTTACGTACTTTTAACAAAACCATTATACCCTGTTTTCCCATTTTCAATGGGATTAGGTTATAAAAGCCATCAAATTTCGCGAAATTCCCTAATATTTGCAAATCACTTAAAAATTAATAAATCCTTTAAATTTTGAAAAATCCGTTTAAACTTAAAAATCCGTTAAAGTTCGAATATTATTAAAATTTAAAACATCCCTTACAATTAATAAATCTTTTAAATCCTTTATATTTTGAAAAATTCGTATAATAGGAAATTTGTTAAAGTTCGGAAATCCGTTGAAATTCGAAAACCAATTAAATTAAAAAATAACCGCATAAAATTTAAATTTAAAAAAACAGTAAAATTTCGAAAAATCCGTAATAAATTAAAATAACTCGTTAAATTTCTAAAATCGGTTGAAGAATCCGTTAAAATTAAAAAAAAAAACAGTTAAATTTCGAATAATTCATTAAAATTTAAAAAATACGTTAAATTTTTGAAAATGTTTAAGAATTTGAAAATCCGTTAACATTTGAAAATTATTAAGATTTAAAAAATTTAAAAACCCGTTTAATATTAAAACATCAATATAAATTCGAAAATCCATTAAATTTTGAAAATATTCCTTAAAAATTCGAAAATCGGTTTAATTTGTTAAACTTGAAAATCTATTGAAATTCAAAAATCAACTATTAATTATAAAAATTAACAAAGTCTACTTTGAAATATCCGTACATTTTGAAAAATCCTATAAATTTTAAAAATCCAAAGTCAAAAAACCGAAAATATTAAAAAATTTATTAAATTTCACAAATTCTCTAGTCATCTAAAATTTGAGACTCCATTAGAATTTAACAAATATACTTTTAATATTAAAAATGCATTAAGTTTTTAAAATATCCGATAAATTCATTTTAATTTTGAAAATTTCTTTCAAATTTGAAAATCCGGTAAATTTTTTCAAATCCATTAAAATTCGAAAATCCATTCAGATTTACAAAGTCCGTTAAATTTCGAGAATCCGTTGAAATTTGAAAATTCGATCAAATTAAAAAAAAAATTTTGATAAATCCTCTTAAAATTGTAAAAATCAGTGCAAATTTAATAAATCCTTAAAATTTTGAAAAATCCATTAGAATTCGTAAAAATTACGTTTATTGTTAAATATCGAAAATACGGTAAAATTTAGGAATCCGTTAAAATTGAAAAAAAAAATAACAGTAAAATTTCGAATAAGCAATTAAAATTTAAATAAATCCGTTACCTTTTGAAAATTTGAAAATTATTAAGATCCGTTATCCGTTAAAACTCGATAAATCGTTGAATTTTGAAAAAAATCCATATAAATTTGAAAATCCATTTAACTTAAAAAATCCGTTAAAATTCGAAAATTACTAATATATAAAAAATCCCTTACAATTAATAAATCTTTTAAATCCTTTATATATTGTAAAATTCGTATAAGTGGAAATTTGTTAAAGTTCGAAAATCCGTTGAAATTCGAAAACCAATTAAATTAAAAAACAAGTAAGAAAACTCTAGTCGGCGCGCCCGACTAGGGGATACCCTAATCCCACCCCCCTTAGTTTTCTTAATATAGTCCATAACTCGTATGTACAACCATATCACGCGACTTAAATCTATGCCAATGGTACTAAGAATGTCGATCAAAGAGGAATTATGCAAACAAATGCGACACAAAGATTATACCAACACACTTTTGCAAGCTCACAATAATTGTTCCGTTACTATTAAAGAAGAAGAATCGAAAACATATTCGCACAGCGAAATTGGAAGTAGGTAGCAAAAACAATTCGAACACAATTCGACCCAAACTCAAAGGCAATTGCGGTTCTTAGAAAATTTGTTCGCGAGCATTTGCATGTATGTGTGCACATGTATACAAATTGAACATGTATAAGTGCCACTTGGTCTGTGTGCGCTTTGCAGTTCAATCGCTGTTGATCTAGCTAAACATTTTGTTTAATAACTTTTGTGTTTATCAATGGATTTTGATGAAACTTTCACCATATGATTTAAATAATTGATTTAGTTTTCAAAAAGACCAAACACCATATATATTGCAACTGAAAATAATTTTCAAAATTGTGGGGCCGGTATCCAAATGTAACAAAAACCGAAATTGGTAAAAATACACATAAAGCTACATGCTCTTAATATAAAAAAAATAAAAAATCATAACGGATTTTTCATATGGTTTTAAATCGATAACAAATATTCAGGAATAGTTATCGATTTTCTGAAATAAACTCGATATGCGCGTCCTATATACGCGCCTAACAAAAAAAAATTCAGGTCTCTAGCTCTTATAGGTTCTGAGATCGACGCGTTCATACATACGGACGGACGGACGGACGGACGGACAGACAGACGGACATGGCTCAATCAACTTGTCTTGTCGTCCTGATCAAGAATATATATACTTTTGGGGGTGTGGCACGCCTCCTTCTGCCTGTTACATACTTATAACAAAAACATTATACCCTTTTTTCCCATTTTCAATGGGATCAGGGTATAAAAAGACAAGTAACTAAACTCTAGTCGAGACTGCTCGACTAAGAGATACCCTGAATCCATTGAGCTGTAATACCAATCATTAAGAGCTTCATTTATTCATTAATATTAACAAACACAAGCACACACACACACACAAACATATGCATGCACGTAATATGCTCACTGCGCAGTATTGCGGCTGCAGAAGAGGCTGTGCTATGCAAACTTTATTGTTTAATAACTTTTTTTGTCGACTTATGTTCTTAATGAAATTTTCGGGGAATTATTATGACATCTAAATGTACCTATTTGCCAAATTTCAAGTCTCTAGTATTTGATATACGTGAGTTATCGTTTTTGTTGAATTGTGGGCGAAAGGGACGTGGCATCAAAAATCCAAAAATGACAAAATGTGCGGATTCAATATAGCAATCAAACACAACTTAGTGCACGATTCTATCTTTAACGGTGTGCACGCCAGACCTCAAAAACAAAGCGATATTTTCGATAGTTATCGATAAAAAAGAAATGGGACGAGTTATCGAAAAAAAAAAAATAAACTCGTACAGCGTATGGTATTATCGAGCATTTTGCTTTTTATTTGAAGTCTCTAGCTTTTGTGGTTGCAGAAATCCAGGTGTTTACACGGACGGACGGACGGACGGACGGACGGACGGACAGACGGACAGGGCTAGTTCAACTCAGCTCATCGAGCTGATCAAGAATATATATACTTTATGGGGTGTGGCACGCCTCCTTCTGCCTGTTACATACATTTGCACAAAAACATTATACCCTGAAATTTCCATTTTCAATGGATTCAGGGTATAAAAATGCGTTAAAATTCCGGAATACGTAAAATTTTAAAAATCCCTTATATTGTTAAAATCCGTAAAAATCTTTAAACTTCGAACAAAGACAAAATTTCATGTTCAACTTGTTAAGCTGCCAATTAGGTAGCAGAAAGCCTGTTTAAATAAAATGTTAAAAAAAAAAAAAAAAAAAAAAAATGTAATAAGAAAAAATTTCAGAAATCTAACATTCGAACAATCCGGTAAATTTTGAAAATCTGTAAAAATTAAAAAAAAAAAACCGTAAGATTTGAAAATCCGTTAAATTATGAAAAATTTGTTAAAATTCGACATGTGTAGTAGACAGAATATCAATAAATCTAGTTTCTTCTCATCTATTTCAAAATTATCTAAGGGTATTATAATACTAATTGCGTTTACAAGAAGCACTGTAAACGCGAGATATTAATTTTTCTTATCGGCTATTAATTCATACAACTAACAAATGTGTGTTTAAATATATAATTTAAAATATCCGTAAATTTTATCCTTTAAAATTTTAAAATCCGCTAAATTTTGAAAAATGCATACAAAGTCGAAAATCTGTTAGATTTAAAAAAAAAATCGATAAAATTTTAAAATCTTTAACAAATTTTTCAAACGGTTTTTCGAATTCAAATGGATTTTTAAAATTCAAAGGATATTCAAATTTTAATGGACTTCTTAAAATTTTGCGGATTTTAAAAATTTAACAAATTTTTCAAAATTTAACTGATTTATTAATTTAAACGAATTTTTTTAAAACCTAACGGATATTTTAAATCTAACGTTTTTTCAAAATGTAAAGGATTTTTTCAAAATGAAAAATTTTTTTTTATACCGTGATCCCATTGAAAATGAGAAAACGGGGTATAATGTTTTTGTGCAAATGTATGTAACAGGCAGAAGGAGGCGTGCCACACCCCATAAAGTATATATATTCTTGATCAGCTCGATGAGCTGAGTTGAACTAGCCCTGTCCGTCTGTCCGTCCGTCCGTCTGTCCGTCCGTCCGTCCGTCCGTCCGTGTAAACACCTGGATTTCTGCAACCACTCAAATAAAAAGCAAAATGGTCGATAATACCATACGCTGTACGAGTTTATTTTTTTTTCGATAACTCGTCCCATTTCTTTTTTATCGATAACTATCGAAAATATCGCTTTGTTTTTGAGGTCTGGCGTGCACACCGTTAAAGATAGAATCGTGCACTAAGTTGTGTTTGATTGCTATATTGAATCCGCACATTTTGTCATTTTTGGATTTTTGATGCCACGTCCCTTTCGCCCACAATTCAACAAAAATGACAGCTCACGTATATCAAATACTAGAAATTTGAAATTTGGCACATAGGTACTATTGGATGTCATGATTATTCCCCGAAAATTTCATTAAAAACATAAGTCGAGAAAAAAAGTTATTAGGCAATAAAATTTGCATAGCACATCCTCTGCTGCAGCCGCAAAACTGCGCAGTAAGCATATTACGTGCATGCATATGTTTGTGTGTGTGTGTGTGCTTGTGTTTGTTAATATTAATGAATAAATGAAGCTCTTAATGATTGGTATTACAGCTCAATGGATTCAGGGTATCTCTTAGTCGAGCAGTCTCGACTAGAGTTTCGTTACTTGTTATACCCTGATCCCATTGAAAATGGGAAAAAAGGGTATAATGTTTTTGTTAAAAGTATGTAACAGGCAGAAGGAGGCGTGCCACACCCCCAAAAGTATATATATTCTTGATCAGGACGACAAGACAAGTTGATTGAGCCCTGTCCGTCCGTCCGTCCGTCCGTCCGTCCGTCCGTCCGTATGTATGAACGCGTCGATCTCAGAACCTATAAGAGCTAGAGACTTGAATTTTTTTTTGTTGGGCGCGTATATAGGACGCGCATATCGAGTTTGTTTCAGAAAATCGATAACTATTCCTGAATATTTGTTATCGATTTAAAACCATATGAAAAAACAGTTATGATTTTTTATCTTTTTTATCTTAAGAGCTAGAGACTCAAAATTTCGCATGTACCTTTATGTGTATTTTTACCAATTTCGGTTTTTGTTACATTTGGATACCGGCCCCAAATTTTCCCACAATTTTGAGAATTAGTTTCAGTTGCAATATATATGGTGTTTGGTCTTTTTGAAAACTAAATCAATTATTTAAATCATATGGTGAAAGTTTCATCATAATCCGTTGATAAACACAAAAGTTATTAAACAAAATGTTTGGCTAGATCAACAGCGATTGAACTGCAAAGCGCACACAGACCAGGTGGCGCTTATACATGTTCAATTTGTATACATGTGCACACATACATGCAAATGCTCGCGAACAAATTTTCTAAGAACCGCAATTGCCTTTGAGTTTGGGTCGAATTGTGTTCGAATTGTTTTTGCTACCTACTTCCAATTGCCGCTCGCCGCTGTGTGTCGCAGTCGCTGGCGCTGTGTGTCGCTGTGCGAATATGTTTTCGATTCTTCTTCTTTAATAGTAACGGAACGATTCTTGTGAGCTGTGTGGCGCAGTGTGTCGCTGTGTGTCGCTGTGCGAATATGTTTTCGATTCTTCTTCTTTAATAGTAACGGAACAATTCTTGTGAGCTTGCAAAAGTGTGTTGGTATAATCGTCGAATTTGTTTGCATAATTCCTCTTTGATCGACATTCTTAGTACCATTGGCACATACTTAAGTTGCGTGATATGGTTGTACATACGAGTTATTGACTATATTAAGAAAACTAAGGGGGGTGGGATTAGGGTATCCCCTAGTCGGGCGCGCCGACTAGAGTTTTCTTACTTGTTTTTTGTTAGGCGCGTATATACGACGGCATATTGATAACTATTCCTGAATATTTGTTATCGATTTAAACCATATGAAAAATCATTTATGATTTTTTATGTTTTTCATCTTAAGAGCTAGAGTCTTAAAATTTCGCATGTAGCTTTATGTATATTTTTACCAATTTCGTTTTTTGTTACATTTCTTCAAAATTTAAAAATGGCAAATATGGCATAATGTATTAGGTGCTTGGTCTTTAAAAAAAAAAAAAAAAACAATAATTATTTAAATCGTATGGTGACAGTTTCATTAAAATCCGTTGATCAGCACAAATGATTGGCCACATTAATAGCGATTTAACTGCAAAGCGCACACAGACCAGCTGGCGCTTATACATGTTCATTGTGTATAAATGTGCCCACATACATACATACACATACATATGAATCGCAATTGCCTTTGAGTTTTGGGTCGAATTGTGTTTTAATTGTTTTTGCTACTTGTGTGAATATGTTTTCGATTCTTCTTCATTAATAGTAACGGAACAATGCTTGTGAGCTTGCAAAAGTGTGTTGGTATAATCGTCGAATTTGTTTGCATAATTCCTCTTTGATCGACATTCTTAGTACCATTGTCATAGATTTAATTCGCGTGATATGATTGTTCATACGAGTTATGGACTATATTAAAACAAGTAACAAAACTCTAGTCGAGACTTCTTGACTAAGAGATACCCTGATTCCATTAAGCTGCAATACCAATCATTAAAAGGGTCACAAACAAACATATGCACGCACGAATATTCACGTGACATGCTTACTGCTCTGTTATGCGGCTGCGGAAGACGCTGTACTATAGAAACTTTATTCTTTTTCTCGACTATGTTCTTAATGAAATTGGAATGAAATTGCCAAATTTAAAGTCTCTAGTATTTGATATGCGCGAGCTGTAATTTTTATTGAATTGTTTGCGAAAGGGGCGTGACATCAAAAATCCAAAAATTACAAAATGCGCGGATTCAATATAGCAATCAAACACAACTTGGTGCACGATTCTATCGTCAACGGTGTGCAAGCCAGGCCTCAAAAACAAAGCGATATTTTCGATAGTTATCGATAATTAATGGGACGAATTATCGAAAAAAAAAATATACTCGTACAGCGTATGGCATTATCAAGCATTTTGCTTTTTATTTGAAGTCTCTAGCTTTTGTGGTTTACGAAATCCAGGTGTTTACACGGACGGACGGACAGGGCTAGTTCAATTCAGCTCATCGAGCTGATCAAGAATATATACACTTTATGGAGTGTGGCTCGCCTCCTTCTGCCTGTTAAATACATTCGCACAAAAACGTTATACACTGATTTTCTATTTTCAATGGATTCAAGGTATAAAAACGCCTTAATTCGAAAATTATATATAAAAACTCTAATATTTCGAAAAATTCTCTAAAATTTTAAGATCCGGAAAAATTTAAACAATCTGAAAAAATTCGAATCCGCTATGATTTAAAAAATGTACAACCATATCACGCAACTTAAGTATGTGGCAATGGTACTAAGAATGTCGATCAAAGAGGAATTATGCAAACAAATTCGACACAAAGATTATACCAGCACACTTTTGCAAGCTTACAAGAATTTTTCCGTTACTATAAAAGAAGAAGAATCGAAAACATATTCGCACAGCGCCTGCGACTGCGACACACAGCGGCGAGCGGCAATTGGAAGTAGGTAGCAAAAACAATTCGAACACAATTCGACCCAAACTCAAAGGCAATTGCGGTTCTTAAAAAATTTGTTCGCGAGCTTTTGCATGTATGTGTGCACATGTATACATAATGAACATGTATAAGCGCCACCTGGTCTGTGTGCGCTTTGCAGTTCAATCGCTGTTGATCTAGCCAAACATTTTGTTTAATAACTTTTGTATTTACCAACAGATTCTGATGAAACTTTCACCATATGATTTAAATAATTGATTTAGTTTTCAAAAAGACCAAACACCATATATATTGCAACTGAAAATAATTTTCAAAATTGTGGGGAAATTTGGGGCCAGTATCCAAATGTAACAAAAACCGAAATTGGTAAAAATACACATAAAGGTACATGCGAAATTTTGAGTCTCTAGCTCTTAAGATAAAAAAGATAAAAAATCATAACTGTTTTTTCATATGGTAAATTTTGAAAAAAAAAAAATGAAAAATTTAAAAAATCTGTGAAAATTAAAAAAAAACAAGTAAGAAAACTCTAGTCGGCGCCCCCGACTAGGGGATACCCTATTCCCACCCCCCCCCTTAGTTTTCTTAATATAGTCCATAACTCGTATGTACAACCATATCACGCGATTTAAATCTATGCCAATGGTACTAAGAATGTCGATCAAAGAGGAATTATGCAAACAAATTCTACACAAAAATTATACCAGCACACTTTTGCAAGCTCACAAGAATTGTTCCGTTACTATTAAAGAAGAAGAATCGAAAACATATTCGCACAGCGACACACAGCGCCTACGACTGCGACACACAGCGGCGAGTGGCAATTGGAAGTAGGTAGCAAAAACAATTCAAACACAATTCGACCCAAACTCAAAGGCAAAAAGAAAAAAAAGAAAAATATGTTCAAAATTGTGGGGAAATTTGGGGCCGGTATCCAAATGTAACAAAAAACGAAATTGGTAAAAATATACATAAAGCTACATGCAAAATTTGGAGACTCTAGCTCTTAAGATATAAAAGATAAAAAATCATATGGTTTTAAATCGATAACAAATATTCGACGCGTTCATACATACGGATGGACGGACGGACGGACAGACAGACGGACAGGGCTCAATTAACTAGACTTGTCGTCCTGATCAAGAATATATATATACTTTTGGGGGTGTGGCACGAACCCTTCTGCCTGTAACATACTTTTAACAAAAACATTATACCCTGTTTTCCCTTTTTCAATGGGATCAGGGTATAAAACAGTAAAATTTCGAAAAATCCATTAAAATTTAAAAAATCCGACTTATTTTTGAAATATTAATAAAAATTTCAAAATGGGTTAAAATTCGAAAATTATTAAAACTTAAAAAAAAACCGTAAAATATCGAAAATCTTATAAAATTTGAGAATCTATTAAAATTCAACCAATACTTTTAATTTTTAAAAATACATTAAATTTTGATTTCCATTTAATTTTAAAAAATTGGTCTCTGTGCGCTTTGCAGTTCAATCGCTGTTGATCTGGCCAAACATTTTGTTTAATAACTTTTGTGTTTATCAACGGATTTTGATGAAACTTTCACCATATGATTTAAATAATTGATTTAGTTTTCAAAAAGACCAAACACCATATATATTGCAACTGAAAATAATTTTCAAAATTGTGGGGAAATTTGGGGCCAGTATCCAAATGTAACAAAACTGAAATTGGTAAATATATACATAAAGCTACATGCAAAATTTGGACTCTAGCTCTTAAGATAAAAAAGATAAAAAATCATAACTGATTTTTCATATGGTTTTAAATCGATAACAAATATTCGACGCGTTCATACATACGGACGGACGGACGGACAAACAGACGGACAGGGCTCAATTAACTTGAATTGTCGTCCTGATCAAGAATATATATATACTTTTGGGTTTGTGGCACGCCCCCTACTGCCTGTAACATACTTTTAACAAAAAAAAATTATACCCTGTTTTCCCATTTTCAGGGTATAAAAACAGTAAAATTTCGAAAAATCCATTAAAATTTAAAAAATCCGTACAATTTTTGAAATATTTATAAAAATTTGAAAATGGGTTAAAATTCGAAAATTATTAAAACTTAAAAAAAAACCGTAAAATATCGAAAATCTTATAAAATTTGAGAATCTATTAAAATTCAACCAATACTTTTAATTTTTAAAAATACATTAAATTTTGAAAACATCCGTTGAATTCATAAATCCATTAAATTTTAAAGAATTCGTTAAAATTTGAAAATTTGTTAAATATTGAAAAATCTGTTAAAATTCAAGAACCGTTTTTCGATAAGTTTCGAAAATCCATTAAAATCCAAATAAATAAACCGTAAAATTTCGAGGAATCCGCTAAATTAAAATTTAAGAAATCCTCCAATTTTGAAAAATCTGTGAAAATTAGTTTATTGTTAAATTTCAAAAATCCGTAACAATGAAAAAAAAATAACACAAACAGTAAATTTTCGAAAAATTCGTTAAAATTAAAAAAATCCGTTGAATGCTGCAAATTTTTTATTATGTATAAATCCGTTAAGATTTAACAAATCTTTTAAATTTTAAAATATCAGTAAAATTTTGAAGAATCATTTCAAATTTGAAAATCCTCTAAATTTTGAAAAATCCATAAAAATTCGTAATACCGTTAAATTTAAAAATATTTTGTTGAAATTCATATGTATTTTAAATTTTGAAAAATTCATATAAATCCGTTAAAATTTAACAAATCCTTTAATGTTGAAAAATCCGTTCAAATCCAGGAAATTTCGTTTATCGTTAAATTTCAAAAATCCGTTAAAATTCAAATATATGATCAAATTAAAAAAAAAAAACAGTAAAATTTCGAAAAAATCAATTAAAATTTTAAAAAATCCGGTAAATTTTGAATATTTATAAAAATTTTACAATTTGTTAAAGTTCGACAATTATTAAAATTTTAAGAATCCGTTAAATATCGAAAATCCTCTTAAATCTTCTAAAATTTGAGAATTTATTAAAATTTAACAAACACTTTTAATCCGTTAAATTTTGAAAATATCCGTTGAATTCATAAATCTGTTAAGTATTGAAAAATACGTTAAAATTTGTTAAATTTTGAAAAAATCCGTAGAATTTATAAATTCGTTAAATATTGAAAAATACGTTAACATTTTTTAAGTTTTGAAAAAAATCCAAAAAAATTCGAGAATTCGTTGAATTTTTAAAACATTTTGAAAAATTCAAAGGACCGTTTTCCGTTAAAATAAAAAAAAAACGTGAAATTTCGAGATAATTTACAAATCCTTTAATTTTGAAAAATTCGTTAAAGTCCGTGAATATTACGTTTATCGTTACATTTTTAAAATCCGTTGAAATTCGAAAGTCCCTTAAAATCCAAATAAAACAAGTAACGAAACTCTAGTCGAGACTGCTCGACTAAGAGATACCCTGAATTCATTGAGCTGTAATACCAATCATTAAAAGTTTCATTTATTCATTAATAGTAAACAACACATGCACACACACACACACACACACACAAACATATGCATGCATGTAATATGCGTACAGCGCAGCTATGCGGCTGCAGAAGGGGCTATACTATGGAAAATTTATTGTTTAATAACTTTTTTTCTCGACATACGTTCTTAATGAAATTTTCGGGGAATGATTATGACATGCAGATGTACACGCCCCCTTCTGCCTGTAACATACTTTTAACAAAAACATTATACCCTGTTTTCCCTTTTTCAATGGGATCAGGGTATAAAACAGTAAAATTTCGAAAAATCCATTAAAATTTAAAAAATCCGTACTATTTTTGAAATATTAATAAAAATTTGAAAATGCGTTAAAATTCGAAAAATCTTAAAACTTAAAGAAAAACCGTTAAATATCGAAAATCTTATAAAATTTGGGAATCTATTAAAATTCAACCAATACTTTTAATTTTTAAAAATAAATAAATTTTAAAATATTGTTCTCTGTGCGCTTTGCAGTTCAATCGCTGTTGATCTGGCCAAACATTTTGTTTAATAACTTTTGTGTTTATCAACGGATTTTGATGAAACTTTCACCATATGATTTAAATAATTGATGTAGTTTTTAAAAAGACCAAACACCATATATATTGCAACTGAAAATAATTTTCAAAATTGTGGGGAAATTTGGGGCCGGTATCCAAATGTAACAAAAACCGAAATTGGTAAAAATACACATAAAGCTAAATGCGAAATTTGGAGTCTCTAGCTCTTAAGATAAAAAAGATAAAAAATCATAACTGATTTTTCATATGGTTTAAATCGATAACAAATATTCAGGAATAGTTATCAATATGCCGTCGTATATACGCGCCTAACAAAAAACAAGTAAGAAAACTCTAGTCGGCGCGCCCGACTAGGGGATACCCTAATCCCACCCCCCCTTAGTTTTCTTAATATAGTCAATAACTCGTATGTACAACCATATCACGCAACTTAAGTATGTGCCAATGGTACTAAGAATGTCGATCAAAGAGGAATTATGCAAACAAATTCGACGATTATACCAACACACTTTTGCAAGCTCACAAGAATTGTTCCGTTACTATTAAAGAAGAAGAATCGAAAACATATTCGCACAGCGACACACAGCGACACACTGCGCCACACAGCTCACAAGAATCGTTCCGTTACTATTAAAGAAGAAGAATCGAAAACATATTCGCACAGCGACACACAGCGCCAGCGACTGCGACACACAGCGGCGAGCGGCAATTGGAAGTAGGTAGCAAAAACAATTCGAACACAATTCGACCCAAACTCAAAGGCAATTGCGGTTCTTAGAAAATTTGTTCGCGAGCATTTGCATGTATGTGTGCACATGTATACAAATTGAACATGTATAAGCGCCACCTGGTCTGTGTGCGCTTTGCAGTTCAATCGCTGTTGATCTAGCCAAACATTTTGTTTAATAACTTTTGTGTTTATCAACGGATTATGATGAAACTTTCACCATATGATTTAAATAATTGATTTAGTTTTCAAAAAGACCAAACACCATATATATTGCAACTGAAACTAATTCTCAAAATTGTGGGGAAATTTGGGGCCGGTATCCAAATGTAACAAAAACCGAAATTGGTAAAAATACACATAAAGGTACATGCGAAATTTTGAGTCTCTAGCTCTTAAGATAAAAAAGATAAAAAATCATAACTGTTTTTTCATATGGTTTTAAATCGATAACAAATATTCAGGAATAGTTATCGATTTTCTAAAATAAACTCGATATGCGCGTCGTATATACCAGCCCAACAAAAAAAATTAAAGATTCTAGATCTTATAGGTTGTGAGATCGACGCGGACAGACGGACGAACGGACAGACAGACGGACAGGGCTCAATCAACTCGTCTTATCGTCCTGATCAAGAATATATATACTTTTGGGGGCGTGGAACGCCTCCTTCTGCCTGTTACGTACTTTTAACAAAACCATTATACCCTGTTTTCCCATTTTCAATGGGATTAGGTTATAAAAGCCATCAAATTTCGCGAAATTCCCTAATATTTGCAAATCACTTAAAAATTAATAAATCCTTTAAATTTTGAAAAATCCGTTTAAACTTAAAAATCCGTTAAAGTTCGAATATTATTAAAATTTAAAACATCCCTTACAATTAATAAATCTTTTAAATCCTTTATATTTTGAAAAATTCGTATAATAGGAAATTTGTTAAAGTTCGGAAATCCGTTGAAATTCGAAAACCAATTAAATTAAAAAATAACCGCATAAAATTTAAATTTAAAAAAACAGTAAAATTTCGAAAAATCCGTAATAAATTAAAATAACTCGTTAAATTTCTAAAATCGGTTGAAGAATCCGTTAAAATTAAAAAAAAAAAACAGTTAAATTTCGAATAATTCATTAAAATTTAAAAAATACGTTAAATTTTTTGAAAATGTTTAAGAATTTGAAAATCCGTTAACATTTGAAAATTATTAAGATTTAAAAAATTTAAAAACCCGTTTAATATTAAAACATCAATATAAATTCGAAAATCCATTAAATTTTGAAAATATTCCTTAAAAATTCGAAAATCGGTTTAATTTGTTAAACTTGAAAATCTATTGAAATTCAAAAATCAACTATTAATTATAAAAATTAACAAAGTCTACTTTGAAATATCCGTACATTTTGAAAAATCCTATAAATTTTAAAAATCCAAAGTCAAAAAACCGAAAATATTAAAAAATTTATTAAATTTCACAAATTCTCTAGTCATCTAAAATTTGAGACTCCATTAGAATTTAACAAATATACTTTTAATATTAAAAATGCATTAAGTTTTTAAAATATCCGATAAATTCATTTTAATTTTGAAAATTTCTTTCAAATTTGAAAATCCGGTAAATTTTTTCAAATCCATTAAAATTCGAAAATCCATTCAGATTTACAAAGTCCGTTAAATTTCGAGAATCCGTTGAAATTTGAAAATTCGATCAAATTAAAAAAAAAATTTTGATAAATCCTCTTAAAATTGTAAAAATCAGTGCAAATTTAATAAATCCTTAAAATTTTGAAAAATCCATTAGAATTCGTAAAAATTACGTTTATTGTTAAATATCGAAAATACGGTAAAATTTAGGAATCCGTTAAAATTGAAAAAAAAATAACAGTAAAATTTCGAATAAGCAATTAAAATTTAAATAAATCCGTTACCTTTTGAAAATTTGAAAATTATTAAGATCCGTTATCCGTTAAAACTCGATAAATCGTTGAATTTTGAAAAAAATCCATATAAATTTGAAAATCCATTTAACTTAAAAAATCCGTTAAAATTCGAAAATTACTAATATATAAAAAATCCCTTACAATTAATAAATCTTTTAAATCCTTTATATATTGTAAAATTCGTATAAGTGGAAATTTGTTAAAGTTCGAAAATCCGTTGAAATTCGAAAACCAATTAAATTAAAAAACAAGTAAGAAAACTCTAGTCGGCGCGCCCGACTAGGGGATACCCTAATCCCACCCCCCCTTAGTTTTCTTAATATAGTCCATAACTCGTATGTACAACCATATCACGCGACTTAAATCTATGCCAATGGTACTAAGAATGTCGATCAAAGAGGAATTATGCAAACAAATGCGACACAAAGATTATACCAACACACTTTTGCAAGCTCACAATAATTGTTCCGTTACTATTAAAGAAGAAGAATCGAAAACATATTCGCACAGCGAAATTGGAAGTAGGTAGCAAAAACAATTCGAACACAATTCGACCCAAACTCAAAGGCAATTGCGGTTCTTAGAAAATTTGTTCGCGAGCATTTGCATGTATGTGTGCACATGTATACAAATTGAACATGTATAAGTGCCACTTGGTCTGTGTGCGCTTTGCAGTTCAATCGCTGTTGATCTAGCTAAACATTTTATTTAATAACTTTTGTGTTTATCAACGGATTTTGATGAAACTTTCACCATATGATTTAAATAATTGATTTAGTTTTCAAAAAGACCAAACACCATATATATTGCAACTGAAAATAATTTTCAAAATTGTGGGGCCGGTATCCAAATGTAACAAAAACCGAAATTGGTAAAAATACACATAAAGCTACATGCTCTTAATATAAAAAAAATAAAAAATCATAACGGATTTTTCATATGGTTTTAAATCGATAACAAATATTCAGGAATAGTTATCGATTTTCTGAAATAAACTCGATATGCGCGTCCTATATACGCGCCTAACAAAAAAAAATTCAGGTCTCTAGCTCTTATAGGTTCTGAGATCGACGCGTTCATACATACGGACGGACGGACGGACGGACGGACAGACAGACGGACATGGCTCAATCAACTTGTCTTGTCGTCCTGATCAAGAATATATATACTTTTGGGGGTGTGGCACGCCTCCTTCTGCCTGTTACATACTTATAACAAAAACATTATACCCTTTTTTCCCATTTTCAATGGGATCAGGGTATAAAAAGACAAGTAACTAAACTCTAGTCGAGACTGCTCGACTAAGAGATACCCTGAATCCATTGAGCTGTAATACCAATCATTAAGAGCTTCATTTATTCATTAATATTAACAAACACAAGCACACACACACACACAAACATATGCATGCACGTAATATGCTCACTGCGCAGTATTGCGGCTGCAGAAGAGGCTGTGCTATGCAAACTTTATTGTTTAATAACTTTTTTTGTCGACTTATGTTCTTAATGAAATTTTCGGGGAATTATTATGACATCTAAATGTACCTATTTGCCAAATTTCAAGTCTCTAGTATTTGATATACGTGAGTTATCGTTTTTGTTGAATTGTGGGCGAAAGGGACGTGGCATCAAAAATCCAAAAATGACAAAATGTGCGGATTCAATATAGCAATCAAACACAACTTAGTGCACGATTCTATCTTTAACGGTGTGCACGCCAGACCTCAAAAACAAAGCGATATTTTCGATAGTTATCGATAAAAAAGAAATGGGACGAGTTATCGAAAAAAAAAAAATAAACTCGTACAGCGTATGGTATTATCGAGCATTTTGCTTTTTATTTGAAGTCTCTAGCTTTTGTGGTTGCAGAAATCCAGGTGTTTACACGGACGGACGGACGGACGGACGGACGGACGGACAGACGGACAGGGCTAGTTCAACTCAGCTCATCGAGCTGATCAAGAATATATATACTTTATGGGGTGTGGCACGCCTCCTTCTGCCTGTTACATACATTTGCACAAAAACATTATACCCTGAAATTTCCATTTTTAATGGATTCAGGGTATAAAAATGCGTTAAAATTCCGGAATACGTAAAATTTTAAAAATCCCTTATATTGTTAAAATCCGTAAAAATCTTTAAACTTCGAACAAAGACAAAATTTCATGTTCAACTTGTTAAGCTGCCAATTAGGTAGCAGAAAGCCTGTTTAAATAAAATGTTAAAAAAAAAAAAAAAAAAAAAAATGTAATAAGAAAAAAATTTCAGAAATCTAACATTCGAACAATCCGGTAAATTTTGAAAATCTGTAAAAATTAAAAAAAAAAAACCGTAAGATTTGAAAATCCGTTAAATTATGAAAAATTTGTTAAAATTCGACATGTGTAGTAGACAGAATATCAATAAATCTAGTTTCTTCTCATCTATTTCAAAATTATCTAAGGGTATTATAATACTAATTGCGTTTACAAGAAGCACTGTAAACGCGAGATATTAATTTTTCTTATCGGCTATTAATTCATACAACTAACAAATGTGTGTTTAAATATATAATTTAAAATATCCGTAAATTTTATCCTTTAAAATTTTAAAATCCGCTAAATTTTGAAAAATGCATACAAAGTCGAAAATCTGTTAGATTTAAAAAAAAAATCGATAAAATTTTAAAATCTTTAACAAATTTTTCAAACGGTTTTTCGAATTCAAATGGATTTTTAAAATTCAAAGGATATTCAAATTTTAATGGACTTCTTAAAATTTTGCGGATTTTAAAAATTTAACAAATTTTTCAAAATTTAACTGATTTATTAATTTAAACGAATTTTTTTAAAACCTAACGGATATTTTAAATCTAACGTTTTTTCAAAATGTAAAGGATTTTTTCAAAATGAAAAATTTTTTTTTATACCGTGATCCCATTGAAAATGAGAAAACGGGGTATAATGTTTTTGTGCAAATGTATGTAACAGGCAGAAGGAGGCGTGCCACACCCCATAAAGTATATATATTCTTGATCAGCTCGATGAGCTGAGTTGAACTAGCCCTGTCCGTCTGTCCGTCCGTCCGTCTGTCCGTCCGTCCGTCCGTCCGTCCGTGTAAACACCTGGATTTCTGCAACCACTCAAATAAAAAGCAAAATGGTCGATAATACCATACGCTGTACGAGTTTATTTTTTTTTTCGATAACTCGTCCCATTTCTTTTTTATCGATAACTATCGAAAATATCGCTTTGTTTTTGAGGTCTGGCGTGCACACCGTTAAAGATAGAATCGTGCACTAAGTTGTGTTTGATTGCTATATTGAATCCGCACATTTTGTCATTTTTGGATTTTTGATGCCACGTCCCTTTCGCCCACAATTCAACAAAAATGACAGCTCACGTATATCAAATACTAGAAATTTGAAATTTGGCACATAGGTACTATTGGATGTCATGATTATTCCCCGAAAATTTCATTAAAAACATAAGTCGAGAAAAAAAGTTATTAGGCAATAAAATTTGCATAGCACATCCTCTGCTGCAGCCGCAAAACTGCGCAGTAAGCATATTACGTGCATGCATATGTTTGTGTGTGTGTGTGTATGCATGTGTTGGTTACTATTAATGAATAAATAAAACTTTTTATGATTGGTATTACAGCTCAATGGATTCAGGGTATCTCTTAGTCGAGCAGTCTCGACTAGAGTTTCGTTATTTGTTATACCCTGATCCCATTGAAAATGGGAAAAAAGGGTATAATGTTTTTGTTAAAAGTATGTAACAGGCAGAAGGAGGCGTGCCACACCCCCAAAAGTATATATATTCTTGATCAGGACGACAAGACAAGTTGATTGAGCCCTGTCCGTCCGTCCGTCCGTCCGTCCGTCCGTCCGTCCGTCCGTCCGTATGTATGAACGCGTCGATCTCAGAACCTATAAGAGCTAGAGACTTGAATTTTTTTTTGTTGGGCGCGTATATAGGACGCGCATATCGAGTTTGTTTCAGAAAATCGATAACTATTCCTGAATATTTGTTATCGATTTAAAACCATATGAAAAAACAGTTATGATTTTTTATCTTTTTTATCTTAAGAGCTAGAGACTCAAAATTTCGCATGTACCTTTATGTGTATTTTTACCAATTTCGGTTTTTGTTACATTTGGATACCGGCCCCAAATTTTCCCACAATTTTGAGAATTAGTTTCAGTTGCAATATATATGGTGTTTGGTCTTTTTGAAAACTAAATCAATTATTTAAATCATATGGTGAAAGTTTCATCAAAATCCGTTGATAATCACAAAAGTTATTAAACAAAATGTTTGGCTAGATCAACAGCGATTGAACTGCAAAGCGCACACAGACCAGGTGGCGCTTATACATGTTCAATTTGTATACATGTGCACACATACATGCAAATGCTCGCGAACAAATTTTCTAAGAACCGCAATTGCCTTTGAGTTTGGGTCGAATTGTGTTCGAATTGTTTTTGCTACCTACTTCCAATTGCCGCTCGCCGCTGTGTGTCGCAGTCGCTGGCGCTGTGTGTCGCTGTGCGAATATGTTTTCGATTCTTCTTCTTTAATAGTAACGGAACGATTCTTGTGAGCTGTGTGGCGCAGTGTGTCGCTGTGTGTCGCTGTGCGAATATGTTTTCGATTCTTCTTCTTTAATAGTAACGGAACAATTCTTGTGAGCTTGCAAAAGTGTGTTGGTATAATCGTCGAATTTGTTTGCATAATTCCTCTTTGATCGACATTCTTAGTACCATTGGCACATACTTAAGTTGCGTGATATGGTTGTACATACGAGTTATTGACTATATTAAGAAAACTAAGGGGGGGTGGGATTAGGGTATCCCCTAGTCGGGCGCGCCGACTAGAGTTTTCTTACTTGTTTTTTGTTAGGCGCGTATATACGACGGCATATTGATAACTATTCCTGAATATTTGTTATCGATTTAAACCATATGAAAAATCATTTATGATTTTTTATGTTTTTCATCTTAAGAGCTAGAGTCTTAAAATTTCGCATGTAGCTTTATGTATATTTTTACCAATTTCGTTTTTTGTTACATTTCTTCAAAATTTAAAAATGGCAAATATGGCATAATGTATTAGGTGCTTGGTCTTTAAAAAAAAAAAAAAAAAACAATAATTATTTAAATCGTATGGTGACAGTTTCATTAAAATCCGTTGATCAGCACAAATGATTGGCCACATTAATAGCGATTTAACTGCAAAGCGCACACAGACCAGCTGGCGCTTATACATGTTCATTGTGTATAAATGTGCCCACATACATACATACACATACATATGAATCGCAATTGCCTTTGAGTTTTGGGTCGAATTGTGTTTTAATTGTTTTTGCTACTTGTGTGAATATGTTTTCGATTCTTCTTCATTAATAGTAACGGAACAATGCTTGTGAGCTTGCAAAAGTGTGTTGGTATAATCGTCGAATTTGTTTGCATAATTCCTCTTTGATCGACATTCTTAGTACCATTGTCATAGATTTAATTCGCGTGATATGATTGTTCATACGAGTTATGGACTATATTAAAACAAGTAACAAAACTCTAGTCGAGACTTCTTGACTAAGAGATACCCTGATTCCATTAAGCTGCAATACCAATCATTAAAAGGGTCACAAACAAACATATGCACGCACGAATATTCACGTGACATGCTTACTGCTCTGTTATGCGGCTGCGGAAGACGCTGTACTATAGAAACTTTATTCTTTTTCTCGACTATGTTCTTAATGAAATTGGAATGAAATTGCCAAATTTAAAGTCTCTAGTATTTGATATGCGCGAGCTGTAATTTTTATTGAATTGTTTGCGAAAGGGGCGTGACATCAAAAATCCAAAAATTACAAAATGCGCGGATTCAATATAGCAATCAAACACAACTTGGTGCACGATTCTATCGTCAACGGTGTGCAAGCCAGGCCTCAAAAACAAAGCGATATTTTCGATAGTTATCGATAATTAATGGGACGAATTATCGAAAAAAAAATATACTCGTACAGCGTATGGCATTATCAAGCATTTTGCTTTTTATTTGAAGTCTCTAGCTTTTGTGGTTTACGAAATCCAGGTGTTTACACGGACGGACGGACAGGGCTAGTTCAATTCAGCTCATCGAGCTGATCAAGAATATATACACTTTATGGAGTGTGGCTCGCCTCCTTCTGCCTGTTAAATACATTCGCACAAAAACGTTATACACTGATTTTCTATTTTCAATGGATTCAAGGTATAAAAACGCCTTAATTCGAAAATTATATATAAAAACTCTAATATTTCGAAAAATTCTCTAAAATTTTAAGATCCGGAAAAATTTAAACAATCTGAAAAAATTCGAATCCGCTATGATTTAAACAAGTAACTAAACTCTAGTCGAGACTGCTCGACTAAGAGATACCCTGAATCCATTGAGCTGTAATACCAATCATTAAGAGCTTCATTTATTCATTAATAGTAAACAACACATGCACACACACACGCACACAAACATATGCATGCACGTAATATGCTCACTGCACAGTTTTGCGGCTGCAGCAGAGGCTGCGCTATGGAAACTTTATTGTTTAATAACTTTTTTTCTCGATCTATGTTCTTAATGAAATTTTCGGGGCATGATTATGACATCCAAATGTACCTAGTTGCCAAATTTCAAGTCTCTAGTATTTGATATACGTGAGTTATCGATTTTGTTGAATTGTGGGCGAAAGGGGCGTGGCATCAAAAATCCAAAAATGACAAAATGTGCGGATTCAATATAGCTATCAAACACAACTTAGTGCACGATTCTATCTTTAACGGTGTGCACGCCAGACCTCAAAAACAAAGCGACATTTTCGATAGTTATCGATAAAAAAGAAATGGGATGAGTTATCGAAAAAAAAAAATAAACTCGTACAGCGTATGGTATTATCGAGCATTTTGCTTTTTATTTGAAGTCTCTAGCTTTTGTGGTTGCAGAAATCCAGGTGTTTACACGGACGGACGGACGGACGGACGGACGGACGGACGGACGGACGGACGGACGGACGGACGGACGGACGGACGGACGGACGGACGGACAGACGGACAGGGCTAGTTCAACTCAGCTCGTCGAGCTGATCAAGAATATATATACTTTATGGGGTGTTGCACGCCTCCTTCTGCCTGTTACATACATTTGCACAAAAACATTATACCCTGAAATTTCCATTTTCAATGGATTCAGGGTATAAAAATGTACAACCATATCACGCAACTTAAGTATGTGGCAATGGTACTAAGAATGTCGATCAAAGAGGAATTATGCAAACAAATTCGACACAAAGATTATACCAGCACACTTTTGCAAGCTTACAAGAATTTTTCCGTTACTATAAAAGAAGAAGAATCGAAAACATATTCGCACAGCGCCTGCGACTGCGACACACAGCGGCGAGCGGCAATTGGAAGTAGGTAGCAAAAACAATTCGAACACAATTCGACCCAAACTCAAAGGCAATTGCGGTTCTTAAAAAATTTGTTCGCGAGCTTTTGCATGTATGTGTGCACATGTATACATAATGAACATGTATAAGCGCCACCTGGTCTGTGTGCGCTTTGCAGTTCAATCGCTGTTGATCTAGCCAAACATTTTGTTTAATAACTTTTGTATTTACCAACAGATTCTGATGAAACTTTCACCATATGATTTAAATAATTGATTTAGTTTTCAAAAAGACCAAACACCATATATATTGCAACTGAAAATAATTTTCAAAATTGTGGGGAAATTTGGGGCCAGTATCCAAATGTAACAAAAACCGAAATTGGTAAAAATACACATAAAGGTACATGCGAAATTTTGAGTCTCTAGCTCTTAAGATAAAAAAGATAAAAAATCATAACTGTTTTTTCATATGGTAAATTTTGAAAAAAAAAAATGAAAAATTTAAAAAATCTGTGAAAATTAAAAAAAAACAAGTAAGAAAACTCTAGTCGGCGCCCCCGACTAGGGGATACCCTATTCCCACCCCCCCTTAGTTTTCTTAATATAGTCCATAACTCGTATGTACAACCATATCACGCGATTTAAATCTATGCCAATGGTACTAAGAATGTCGATCAAAGAGGAATTATGCAAACAAATTCTACACAAAAATTATACCAGCACACTTTTGCAAGCTCACAAGAATTGTTCCGTTACTATTAAAGAAGAAGAATCGAAAACATATTCGCACAGCGACACACAGCGCCTACGACTGCGACACACAGCGGCGAGTGGCAATTGGAAGTAGGTAGCAAAAACAATTCAAACACAATTCGACCCAAACTCAAAGGCAAAAAAGAAAAAAAGAAAAATATGTTCAAAATTGTGGGGAAATTTGGGGCCGGTATCCAAATGTAACAAAAAACGAAATTGGTAAAAATATACATAAAGCTACATGCAAAATTTGGAGACTCTAGCTCTTAAGATATAAAAGATAAAAAATCATATGGTTTTAAATCGATAACAAATATTCGACGCGTTCATACATACGGATGGACGGACGGACGGACAGACAGACGGACAGGGCTCAATTAACTAGACTTGTCGTCCTGATCAAGAATATATATATACTTTTGGGGGTGTGGCACGAACCCTTCTGCCTGTAACATACTTTTAACAAAAACATTATACCCTGTTTTCCCTTTTTCAATGGGATCAGGGTATAAAACAGTAAAATTTCGAAAAATCCATTAAAATTTAAAAAATCCGACTTATTTTTGAAATATTAATAAAAATTTCAAAATGGGTTAAAATTCGAAAATTATTAAAACTTAAAAAAAAACCGTAAAATATCGAAAATCTTATAAAATTTGAGAATCTATTAAAATTCAACCAATACTTTTAATTTTTAAAAATACATTAAATTTTGATTTCCATTTAATTTTAAAAAATTGGTCTCTGTGCGCTTTGCAGTTCAATCGCTGTTGATCTGGCCAAACATTTTGTTTAATAACTTTTGTGTTTATCAACGGATTTTGATGAAACTTTCACCATATGATTTAAATAATTGATTTAGTTTTCAAAAAGACCAAACACCATATATATTGCAACTGAAAATAATTTTCAAAATTGTGGGGAAATTTGGGGCCAGTATCCAAATGTAACAAAACTGAAATTGGTAAATATATACATAAAGCTACATGCAAAATTTGGACTCTAGCTCTTAAGATAAAAAAGATAAAAAATCATAACTGATTTTTCATATGGTTTTAAATCGATAACAAATATTCGACGCGTTCATACATACGGACGGACGGACGGACAAACAGACGGACAGGGCTCAATTAACTTGAATTGTCGTCCTGATCAAGAATATATATATACTTTTGGGTTTGTGGCACGCCCCCTACTGCCTGTAACATACTTTTAACAAAAAAAAATTATACCCTGTTTTCCCATTTTCAGGGTATAAAAACAGTAAAATTTCGAAAAATCCATTAAAATTTAAAAAATCCGTACAATTTTTGAAATATTTATAAAAATTTGAAAATGGGTTAAAATTCGAAAATTATTAAAACTTAAAAAAAAACCGTAAAATATCGAAAATCTTATAAAATTTGAGAATCTATTAAAATTCAACCAATACTTTTAATTTTTAAAAATACATTAAATTTTGAAAACATCCGTTGAATTCATAAATCCATTAAATTTTAAAGAATTCGTTAAAATTTGAAAATTTGTTAAATATTGAAAAATCTGTTAAAATTCAAGAACCGTTTTTCGATAAGTTTCGAAAATCCATTAAAATCCAAATAAATAAACCGTAAAATTTCGAGGAATCCGCTAAATTAAAATTTAAGAAATCCTCCAATTTTGAAAAATCTGTGAAAATTAGTTTATTGTTAAATTTCAAAAATCCGTAACAATGAAAAAAAAATAACACAAACAGTAAATTTTCGAAAAATTCGTTAAAATTAAAAAAAATCCGTTGAATGCTGCAAATTTTTTATTATGTATAAATCCGTTAAGATTTAACAAATCTTTTAAATTTTAAAATATCAGTAAAATTTTGAAGAATCATTTCAAATTTGAAAATCCTCTAAATTTTGAAAAATCCATAAAAATTCGTAATACCGTTAAATTTAAAAATATTTTGTTGAAATTCATATATATTTTAAATTTTGAAAAATTCATATAAATCCGTTAAAATTTAACAAATCCTTTAATGTTGAAAAATCCGTTCAAATCCAGGAAATTTCGTTTATCGTTAAATTTCAAAAATCCGTTAAAATTCAAATATATGATCAAATTAAAAAAAAAAAAACAGTAAAATTTCGAAAAAATCAATTAAAATTTTAAAAAATCCGGTAAATTTTGAATATTTATAAAAATTTTACAATTTGTTAAAGTTCGACAATTATTAAAATTTTAAGAATCCGTTAAATATCGAAAATCCTCTTAAATCTTCTAAAATATGAGAATTTATTAAAATTTAACAAACACTTTTAATCCGTTAAATTTTGAAAATATCCGTTGAATTCATAAATCTGTTAAGTATTGAAAAATACGTTAAAATTTGTTAAATTTTGAAAAAATCCGTAGAATTTATAAATTCGTTAAATATTGAAAAATACGTTAACATTTTTTAAGTTTTGAAAAAAATCCAAAAAAATTCGAGAATTCGTTGAATTTTTAAAACATTTTGAAAAATTCAAAGGACCGTTTTCCGTTAAAATAAAAAAAAAAACGTGAAATTTCGAGATAATTTACAAATCCTTTAATTTTGAAAAATTCGTTAAAGTCCGTGAATATTACGTTTATCGTTACATTTTTAAAATCCGTTGAAATTCGAAAGTCCCTTAAAATCCAAATAAAACAAGTAACGAAACTCTAGTCGAGACTGCTCGACTAAGAGATACCCTGAATTCATTGAGCTGTAATACCAATCATTAAAAGTTTCATTTATTCATTAATAGTAAACAACACATGCACACACACACACACAAACATATGCATGCATGTAATATGCGTACAGCGCAGCTATGCGGCTGCAGAAGGGGCTATACTATGGAAAATTTATTGTTTAATAACTTTTTTTCTCGACATACGTTCTTAATGAAATTTTCGGGGAATGATTATGACATGCAGATGTACACGCCCCCTTCTGCCTGTAACATACTTTTAACAAAAACATTATACCCTGTTTTCCCTTTTTCAATGGGATCAGGGTATAAAACAGTAAAATTTCGAAAAATCCATTAAAATTTAAAAAATCCGTACTATTTTTGAAATATTAATAAAAATTTGAAAATGCGTTAAAATTCGAAAAATCTTAAAACTTAAAGAAAAACCGTTAAATATCGAAAATCTTATAAAATTTGGGAATCTATTAAAATTCAACCAATACTTTTAATTTTTAAAAATAAATAAATTTTAAAATATTGTTCTCTGTGCGCTTTGCAGTTCAATCGCTGTTGATCTGGCCAAACATTTTGTTTAATAACTTTTGTGTTTATCAACGGATTTTGATGAAACTTTCACCATATGATTTAAATAATTGATGTAGTTTTTAAAAAGACCAGACACCCCATATATATTGCAACTGAAAAAATTTTCCAAATTGTGGGGAAATTTGGGGCCGGTATCCAAATGTAACAAAAACCGAAATTGGTAAAAATACACAGCTGTCAATATTTTTCAAAATGTTGGGGAAATTTGGAGCCGGTCTTGTCGTCCTAATCAAGAATATATATACTTTGGGGGCCTCCTTCTGCCTGTTACATACTTTTAACAAAAACATTATACCCTTTTTTCCCATTTTCAATGGGATCAGGGTATAAAAACCGTGAAAACTAAAAAAAAACAAGTAAGAAAACTCTAGTCGGCGCGCCCGACTAGGGGATACCCTAATCCCACCCCCCTTAGTTTTCTTAATATAGTCCATAACTCGTATGTACAACCATATCACGCAACTTAAGTATGTGCCGATGGTACTAAGAATGTCGATCAAAGAGGAATTATGCAAACAAATTCGGCACACAGATTATGCCAGCACACTTTTGCAAGCTCACAAGAATTGTTCCGTTACTATTAAAGAAGAAGAATCGAAAAAATATTCGCACAGCGACTCACAGCTCCTGCGACTGCGACACACAGCGGCGAGCGGCAATTGGAAGTAGGTAGCAAAAACAATTCGAACACAATTCGACCCAAACTCAAAGGCAATTGCGGTTCTTAGAAAAATTGTTCGCGAGCATTTGCATGTATGTGTGCACATGTATACAAATTGAACATGTATAAGCGCCACCTGGTCTGTGTGCGCTTTGCAGTTCAATCGCTGTTGATCTAGCCAAACATTTTGTTTAATAACTTTTGTGATTATCAACGGATTTTGATGAAACTTTCACCATATGATTTAAATAATTGATTTAGTTTTCAAAAAGACCAAACACCATATATATTGCAACTGAAAATAATTTTCAAAATTGTGGGGAAATTTGGGGCCAGTATCCAAATGTAACAAAAACCGAAATTGGTAAAAATATACATAAAGCTACATGCGAAATTTGGAGTCTCTAGCTCTTAAGATAAAAAAGATAAAAAATCAAAACTGATTTTTCATATGGTTTTAAATCGATAACAAATATTCAGGAATAGTTATCGATTTTCTGAAACAAACTCGATATGCGCGTCCAATATACGCGCCTAACAAAAAAAAATTCAAGTCTCTAGCTCTTATAGGTTCTGAGATCGACGCGTTCATACATACGGACGGACGGACGGACGGACGGACGGACGGACAGACAGACGGACAGGGCTCAATCAACTTGTCTTGTCGTCCTGATCAAGAATATATATACTTTTGGGGGTGTGGCAGGCCTCCTTCTGCCTGTTACATACTTTTAACAAAAACATTATACCCTTTTTTCCCATTTTCAATGGGATCAGGGTATAAACAGTAAAATTTCGAAAAATTCTGTAAAGTTTAAAAAATCCGTTGTAAGTTGAACATTTTTTAAAATTTGAAAATACGTAAAGATCTAACAAATGCTATATATTTTAAAATATTAGTTAAAATATTAAAAATTAGTACAATTTCGAAAAAATCAATTAAACTTTAAAAACATCCGTTAAATTTTTATAAAAATAAACATTTATAAAATTTTTAAATTCGTTAACATTCGATAATTATTAAAATTTTAAAAATCCGTTACATATCGAACATACTTTAAAATCTTCTAAAATTTTTAAAATCCGTTAAATTTAAAAAAAATCCGTTTAATTAAAAAATCCGTTACATGTTGAAAAATACGTTAAAATGTGTTAAATTTTGAAAAAATTCATTAAAGTTCGAGAATTCGTTGAATTTTGAAAACATGTTGAAAAAAAAACATGTTGAAAAATACGTTAAAATGTGTTAAATTTTGAAAAAATTCATTAAAGTTCGAGAATTCGTTGAATTTTGAAAACATTTTGAAAAAATGCAAAGAACCGTTTTCGTTAAGTTTAAAAGATCAATTTAAATTCGAAAATCCGTTAAAATAAAAAAAAACCTTATAATTTCGAGAAAATTTTACAAATTCTTTAATTTTGAAAAATCCGTTAATATCCAAATAAAATAAGTAACAACACTTTAGTCGAGACTGCTCGAATAAGAGATACCCTGAATCCATTGAGCTGTAAAACCAATCCTTTAAAGTTTTAATTTATTCATTAATAGTAATACAACACATGCACACACACACACACACAAACATATGCATGTACGTAATATGCTCACTGCGCAGTATTGCGGCTGCAGCAGAGGCTGTGCTATGGAAACTTTATTGTTTAATAACTTTTTTTTTCGACTTATGTTCTTAATGAAATTTTCGGGGAATGATTATGACATTTAAATGTACCTATTTGCCAAATTTCAAGTCTCTAGTATATGATATACGTGAGTTATCGTTTTTGTTGAATTGTGGACGAAAAAGGCGTGGCGTCAAAAATCCAAAAATGACAAAATGTGCGGATTCAATATGGCAATCAAACACAACTTAGTGCACGATTCTATCTTTAACGGTGTGCACGCCAGACCCCAAAAACAAACCGATATTTTAGATAGTTATCGATAAATAAGAAATGGGAAGAGTTATCGAAAAAAAAAACTCGTACAGCGTATGGTATTATCGAGCATTTTGCTTTTTACTTTAAGTCTCTAGCTTTTGTGGTATAAGATATCCAGGCGTTTACACGGTCGGACAGACGGGCAGAGCTAGTTTAACTCAGCTCATCGAGCTGATCAAGAATATATATATATACTTTATAGGGTGTGGCATGCCTGTTACATACATTTGCACAAAAACATTATACCCTGAAATTTCCATTTTCAATGGATTCAGGGTATAAAAACTTTAAAATTTCGAGAAATCCGCTAAAATTTGCAAATCTGGTACTAATAATGTCGATCAAAGAGGAACTATGCAAACAAATTCGACACAAAGATGATACCAACACATTTTTGAAAGCTCACAAGAATTGTTTCGTTACTATTAAAGAAGAAGAATAGAAAAAATATTCGCTCAGCGACACACAGCTCCGAGCGGCAATTGAAAATAGGTAGCAAAAACAATTCACAATTCGACCCAAACTCAAAAGCAATTGCGATTCTTAGAATATTGTGCGCGAGCATTTGAATGTATGTGTGCACATGTATATTTAATGAACATGTATAAGCGACAGCTTGTCTCTGTACGCTTTGCATTTCAATCGCTGCTGATAAGTGGCCTAACATTTTTATACCCTGATCCCATTGAAAATGGGAAAAAAGGGTATAATGTTTTTGTTAAAAGTATGTAACAGGCAGAAGGAGGCGTGCCACACCCCCAAAAGTATATATATTCTTGATCAGGACGACAAGACAAGTTGATTGAGCCCTGTCCGTCTGTCTGTCCGTCCGTCCGTCCGTCCGTCCGTCCGTCCGTCCGTCCGTCCGTCCGTCCGTCCGTCCGTATGTATGAACGCGTCGATCTCAGAACCTATAAGAGCTAGAGACTTGAATTTTTTTTTGTTAGGCGCGTATATTGGACGCGCATATCGAGTTTGTTTCAGAAAATCGATAACTATTCCTGAATATTTGTTATCGATTTAAAACCATATGAAAAATCAGTTCTGATTTTTTATCTTTTTTATCTTAAGAGCTAGAGACTCCAAATTTCGCATTTAGCTTTATGTGTATTTTTACCAATTTCGGTTTTTGTTACATTTGGATACCGGCCCCAAATTTCCCCACAATTTTGAAAATTATTTTCAGTTGCAATATATATGGTGTTTGGTCTTTTTGAAAACTAAATCAATTATTTAAATCATATGGTGAAAGTTTCATCAAAATCCGTTGATAAACACAAAAGTTATTAAACAGAATGTTTGGCTAGATCAACAGCGATTGAACTGCAAGCGCACACAGACCAGGTGGCGCTTATACATGTTCAATTTGTATACATGTGCACACATACATGCAAATGCTCGCGAACAAATTTTCTAAGAACCGCAATTGCCTTTGAGTTTGGGTCGAATTGTGTTCGAATTGTTTTTGCTACCTACTTCCAATTGCCGCTCGCCGCTGTGTGTCACAGTCGCTGGCGCTGTGTGTCGCTGTGCGAATATGTTTTCGATTCTTCTTCTTTAATAGTAACGGAACAATTCTTGTGAGCTGTGTGGCGCTGTGTGTCGCTGTGCGAATATGTTTTCGATTCTTCTTCTTTAATAGTAACGGAACAATTCTTGTGAGCTTGCAAAAGTGTGCTGGCATAATCTGTGTGTCGAATTTGTTTGCAAAATTCCTCTTTGATCGACATTCTTAGTACCATTAGCACATACTTAAGTCGCGTGATATGGTTGTACATACGAGTTATGGACTATATTAAGAAAACTAAGGGGGGTGGGATTAGGGTATCCCCTAGTCGGGCGCGCCGACTAGAGTTTTCTTACTTGTTATACCCTGATCCCATTGAAAATGGGAAAAAAGGGTATAATGTTTTTGTTAAAAGTATGTAACAGGCAGAA
>JAWNPI010000009.1:0-23726 GCA_035047625.1 Drosophila mettleri | reverse complement strand
AATATAAACAAGTAACTAAACTCTAGTCGAGACTGCTCGACTACGAGATACCCTGAATCCATTGAGCTGTAATACCAATCATTAAGAGCTTCATTTATTCATTAATAGTAACCAACACATGCACACACATACACACAAAAACATATGCATGCACGTAATATGCCTCACTGCGCAGTTTTGCGGCTGCAGCAGAGGCTGTACTATGGAAACTTTATTGTTTAATAACTTTTTTTCTCGATCTATGTTCTTAATGAAATTTTCGGGGAATGATTATGACATCCAAATGTACCTATTTGCCAAATTTCAAGTCTCTAGTAGTAGTATTGATATACGTGAGTTATCGATTTTGTTGAATTGTGGGCGAAAGGGGCGTGGCATCAAAAATCCAAAAATGACAAAATGTGCGGATTCAATATAGCTATCAAACACAACTTAGTGCACGATTCTATCGTTAACGGTGTGCACGCCAGACCTCAAAAACAAAGCGATATTTTCGATAGTTATCGATAAAAAAGAAATGGGATGAGTTATCGAAAAAAAAAAAACTCGTGCAGCGTATGGTATTATCGAGCATTTTGCTTTTTATTTGAAGTCTCTAGCTTTTGTGGTTGCAGAAATCCAGGTGTTTACACGGACGGACGGACGGACGGACGGACGGACGGACAGACAGACGGACAGGGCTCATTCAACTTGTCTTGTCGTCCTGATCAAGAATATATATACTTTTGGGGGTGTGGCATGCTTCCTTCTGCCTGTTACATACTGTTAAACAAAAACATTATACCTCGTCCTTTCCCATTTTCAATGGGATCAGGGTATAAAAAAATATATAAATGAGCAGATGCATTAATATATCAAAAACAAGAAATATAAATTATTGAATTAAGGAGCTCATACGCGCGTATCTGGATAGATATATATTATATATATTATTAAGGTGTACATATAAAACGATGCTATATAGATAAAATATATGTATTTATAATGCGTATATATAATAATGTGAGTCAGTATTAATCCTGTATATGGAAACGTTACAAATTAGGCAGCTCTTTTCAAAGTTATTTTTTAAAATCATTTAAATTTTCAATATTTGATAAAAATTTCTCTACAGATTAAATTGTTAAACCATCGTGGTATCAATAGTAACTAACTAATTTAGCTTAACCTTTGACCAGACTAATCTTCATGAAGCCCACGTCAGTGCACTTTGCACTTTATTTTAGCTTCTCAATCGTGCTATCGGGATGACGGTTCGGCACATTGGAGAAGGGCAAAGTATATGAGAATCGCTGGCGGCAACCAAATAACAGAGAACAGAATTCAATTGTGGCTGCTGATTCAGTTGCTGCTGGTGGAAGGTTATGTTGTAATACGAAACCTGTGAAACTGTTGTGGCTGGAGGGATGATAAAGGGTTGGAGCCTGGCCTTGGGGTTAGATTGAAATGCTGCCTTCATTCCGCCACTTGGTTGGCCACTCAAATGCAACACGGCCAATTAATTACGCAAACAACCAACCGTTCCGACAGCCAGTCAGCCCGTCAGCCCGTCAGTCCGTCTGCCAGTGAGACGGTGCACAACCAAACGAGCCGCTGTGACCGCAGCATTCTAGAGTTTCACCCACACATACACACTGTGCCACCTCACTCGGTCAATGCGGCGCATACGTAATGGCCTGTCAGATGGCTGCATAGTTAAAGTTCCTTTTTTACCAAATTAATTGGCATAAATTATGTGGGCAATGCGGCAATACTCGGGTTTGGCCACAAATTGAAGTGCTTACATTGAAAAGCGCGCATCATTAAAATTGAATTAAAAACATTTCAAATCGAGGCAATGTTTGTACTACTGCCACGCCCTCTCTCAACTACTGTCCCTATGGCCAGATGAGTTTCCACTGTACACGTTGCGGCCATCTGGTTAGCATAATTACTTTGCCCTATTCCCCTCAAATTTCGATCCTCAAAGCTGTCGCAGTTTGCATTTTAATTTCTTTGCTCCATTTCCGGCTCGGTCTGAAAAGGCTGGGTTGTGGACAACGAGTGCTAATCAGTGTTTGCTTCCGGACTGTGGACTGCTTTGGCCTCAAGATTTGCTGTCTTCGTTTCGCCCTGTTGACATGCCATGCGAACTACGTCCCAGCTGCAACCACCGTAGGTCTCCCCCGCGCAATGTGTAAACCGCATAAATTAAGTTCCTACGCAAGTTCGCTGAGTTTATTGAGTCAGTATTCCTACGAGCTACACGAAATTTCATTTGTCCAATATAAAAATTCAATGCGGGATCACTTTAAAGTTAAAATATAAATTAATCAGAAAAGTTAAGTTAAAAATGAAATCGTACTATGCTACTACCAAGCCAGAGGAATTTTTCAAATAAGGTAAAGCAATTTTTATAACTTTTTTCTTTCGTAGAGAAAGTCTCGAGGGTTGTCTTCTCTGTTGCTTAGGTTTTTTCTCTCTCGATTTCTGAACAGTTTTAGTAACTTAATTTTGTGTACACTGTCCTGTTGTTCCGCCTTTGGCCAGTCGCCAGCTGCCACTACCAACTCGAACTATTACCTTTGCTGTCGGTACATTTATCTTGGTCATGTCTTCACCGTGTGTAATTCAAAAAAAAAAAAAAAAAAAAAAAAAAAAAAAAAAAAAAAAAAAAAAAAAAAAAAAAAAAAAAAAAAAAAAAAAAAAAAAAAAAAAAAAAAAAAAAAAAAAAAAAAAAAAAAAAAAAAAAAAAAAAAAAAAAAAAAAAAAAAAAAAAAAAAAAAAAAAAAAAAAAAAAAAAAAAAAAAAAAAAAAAAAAAAAAAAAAAAAAAAAAAAAAAAAAAAAAAAAAAAAAAAAAAAAAAAAAAAAAAAAAAAAAAAAAAAAAAAAAAAAAAAAAAAAAAAAAAAAAAAAAAAAAAAAAAAAAAAAAAAAAAAAAAAAAAAAAAAAAAAAAAAAAAAAAAAAAAAAAAAAAAAAAAAAAAAAAAAAAAAAAAAAAAAAAAAAAAAAAAAAAAAAAAAAAAAAAAAAAAAAAAAAAAAAAAAAAAAAAAAAAAAAAAAAAAAAAAAAAAAAAAAAAAAAAAAAAAAAAAAAAAAAAAAAAAAAAAAAAAAAAAAAAAAAAAAAAAAAAAAAAAAAAAAAAAAAAAAAAAAAAAAAAAAAAAAAAAAAAAAAAAAAAAAAAAAAAAAAAAAAAAAAAAAAAAAAAAAAAAAAAAAAAAAAAAAAAAAAAAAAAAAAAAAAAAAAAAAAAAAAAAAAAAAAAAAAAAAAAAAAAAAAAAAAAAAAAAAAAAAAAAAAAAAAAAAAAAAAAAAAAAAAAAAAAAAAAAAAAAAAAAAAAAAAAAAAAAAAAAAAAAAAAAAAAAAAAAAAAAAAAAAAAAAAAAAAAAAAAAAAAAAAAAAAAAAAAAAAAAAAAAAAAAAAAAAAAATTAATTTGCTCTTCTCTATATATTTTTACGTTATTCAGTCCCCTAGGCCCACACAGAGCGTCCTTTATTTTCGTTTAATTTATTGTGTGTGGTAGTGGGCGTCACTTTTTTCGATCACTTCTTTTTTTGGTGTCCTTTAGTTGGTTCCCTAAATATCATTCTTTTCTAGGATCCCACAGAAAGCGTCGTCAATATAAAATGTGTTTAGGCTTCAGAGCTATGTGAAAAGTGCAGTACATTGGTCTATTAATATATTATAAATTATAAGCATTCAACATTCGTATCTAATATTTTAGATTGTAGAAATTTATGTCTCCATAGATTCGAAATTATGAAGCTCACAAATATATTAAACCATCTTATCCTATAAGAGGTATGCGATCAAATTTCACTTATTATATTATAAATCAAGAAATATATTGAAAACTAATTAACTGGCTGGCGGTAAATAGCTTCATTTTAGAAATGTTGATCATGCTAAAACTGAGATACCAAATTCATGCGATAACTAAGGTCTACACAATGCAATCACATTCTATTTACGTATGTTTAACTTCGATTGTGGCAAAACAGCATTGTGTAACAATTATGCTTGCGCAACAATAATAGCAAAAACAACAACAAAACAGCAGCAGCAACTTCTAAATGTACTTTCCAAAAATTGTTCCACGACCTTCAAACAAACAAACCAACTGGCAAAACCTGCTATAACTACCACCAACAACAATAAAAACTGGCGACACATAAATCGCATAGGAAATATAGCTGAAAATCTAAAAAAAAATATTTTATATTTATAACAAGTAACAAAACTCTAGTCGGGGCGCCCGACTAGGAAATACCTTAATCCCACCCGCTCTTAGTTTTTGAATATACACAGTAAATTGTATGTATAAAATAATTATTAAATACAAAAATACATTGCCCGCTCTTTTATTTGTTTAGCGCGTTTTTGCAAAGTGACCAAACATTAAATCTTAATAACTTTTGCTTTTATTAACGGATTTTGATGAAATTTTCGCCAAATGATTTCAATATTTTTTAGTTTATTAACAAGTAACAAAACTCTAGTCAAGACTGCTCGACTAAGAGATACCCTTGATCCATTGAGCTGTAATACCAATCATTAAAAGTTTTATTTATTCATTCAAAGGAACATACGCATGCAGGAACATTCACGTAATATGTTTACTGCGCAGTTATGCGACTGCAGAAGAGGCTGTACTATTGAAACTTTATTGTTTAATAACTTATTGAAATTTTCTGGGACTGATAATGACATTGTACTGATTTCCATTTTTGCTAAATTTCAAGTCTCTAGTATTTGATATGGGCGAATGGGGCTGGCAAAATCCAAAAATGACAAAATGTTCGGATTCAATAGTGGAACCAACCACAACTTAGTCCACGATTCTATCATTAACGGACGGACGGACGAACGGATAGACGGACAGGGGTTGTTCATCTCAGCTCGTCGAGCTGATCAAGAATATATAAACTTTATGGGGTGAGGCACACCTCCTTCTGCCTGTTTTTTGATATTCCATTTTCAGCTGATTCAGGGTACAAAAAGCATTTTACATATATGCCATAATTGCTACTGAACACATTTTTCAATATTATGGGGAAATTCGGGGCCGGTATCCAAATGTAGCAAAAACCGAAATTAGTTCAAATAAATATATAGCTACATGCCAAATTTGATTACGGCTTGTTCTCCTGATCAAGAATATTTATACTCCATGGGGTGTGGCACTACTTCTTCTGCCTGTTACATACTTTTAACAAAACCATTATACCCTGTTTTCATATTTTCAATGGCATCCGGTATAAGAGGAAAGAAAACTAGTGGGTGTCAGACTAGTAGATACTTGATACCAGTGCTCCATCATAGTTTTTGAAAGTTCTGAAACTTTCAATTATATAATAAATATTTTCTAAAAATATTTTTCTGTTTTAAAAAAATTCCATATGAATCACATATTAAAATTGATCTGAAAAAAGTTATCGATTTTCTAAACAAAGACAATAAAAATGCAAGATTCTGAGATCGACGCTGTAATACATATAGACAGGGCTAGTTCAATTTGAAGCTCGTCGTCCGTATCAAGAATATATATACTCATGCCTCCTTCTGCCAGTGATATACATTTTCACAAAAACATTATACCCTGAAATTTCATTTCATTTCATAGATTCATGGCATAAAAACTGAAAAAAATAAATGAAATAAAGTTAAGTTAAGTTAAAAGTCAGCGGCCAGCAGAGGCAAATAAAGTCAACTGCAAACATGGCAACAGCCAGTGACCAAAAACAAGTTAAAGCTGTTGAGTAGAAAATAAATGACTGGAGGATACCCTAGACTTAGCATACAGTTCGTAAGAGAGATGCTGTTTGTCCAGTGATACTGACTAATTGTTTTACTTTTGTGCTATAACTTCACAGAAAAACAATAATAAAACAATTATGCGTTAGTTTAGCTTTTTATTTTGTATGCAGCTGCATGCAATTTGCATATATATTTTAATTGCTGTACATCTTGACTTACGTTTAGATAAATTTTATATACTATATATATATATATATATATATACTATATAATTGATAAAGGGAAAATTGGGTGTACTGGTTTTGTGCAAATGCTTGTAACCGGGGAACGCCGGTTAAATATATATACATTTGATTAGAACGAAAAGCTGGTTGATTTATCATCAAAAGCTTACTCAGCCGCAGCACTGCTTTTGCAGCATGAGATGTACTATGTAAACTTTTTTGTTGAATACAATGCATTTTTTAGGGCAAATATGCGACAAAGACGAATATACGAATTTATTACTGCTATCCCTCAAAACTAAGAAAACATTTCCATCTTGAATCGTCCTAGCGTTCAGTCTCCAAAGCGCATGCAAATTTTCGATTATTACAGAAAAAGAAAACAAACTCGTACTGTGTATGGTATTTAGGTGTCTGGCTTTTCCTCGTTGCAGTTGGAAGCAACTATCTGCGTAATACTCTCTTCCTGTAGGTGCACCTGTCTTTTAAGATTCAAAAACATTTACATAATCTGAAGAGGAGGTCAACAGCAGCTAAAAAGTGCCAACTTTTCGTAACCCTGATGGCTCTAAAGATATAAATTTTTAAGATTTAACGCTGAGGGAGAAAATTCTGAACGTAAGTATGTACGCCATATACTTCGATCCGATTTACAACGCCCCTAGAGGGTGTGGATTTAAAACCTATGTTTCAAATCTTATAGGATCTTAACGTGCCACATTTGAGGGCTCTAGCTCTTCAACTGTAGAAGATACAGTTTCATCAGATTTACCACGCCCCCAATGGGCGTAGATATATCCTTTGATCTTGATTTGTCAACTCGAACCACTTTAACTAATACTGTTTCTGGCTTGCATATCCTTGCTTGCCACGCCCCTAGTGGGCGTTTTCAATTTCAAGTCAGACCGAAGGACGAATGGCCGGTCGGACATTGTACAAAACCAATATTTTTCTTTTTCCCTTTGAAAACAAAGTATAACAAGTAAGAAAACTCTAGTCGGCGTGCCCGACTAGCGGATACCCTAATCCCACCCGCTCTTAGTTTTTTAATATGTACAACCATCTATGACAATGGTACTAAGAATGTCGATCAAAGAGGAATTACGCAAACAAATTCGACACAAAGATTATACCAGCACACTTTTGCAAGCTCACAAGAATTGTTCCGTTACTATTAAAGAAGAAGAATCAAAAAACAAATTCGCACTATGACAAATTGGCAATTGCGAACTAGGTAGCAATATATATATATATATATATATATATATACACATATATATATATATATATATATATATACATATATATATATATATATATATATATATATATATATATATATATATATATATATATATATATATATATATATATATATATATATATGTAGTTTGATGTGTATTTTAACCAATTTCGAATTTTGTTACTTTTGGATACCGTCCCCAAATTTCCCCAAAATTTTAAAAATGATGTGTTTTATATTATGACATATATATATATATATATATATATATCTTTTTAAAAACAAAAATAATTTTTTAAATCATATGGTGAATGTTTCATCAAAATCCGTTGAAAAACGCAAAAGTTTTTAAACAAAATGTTTTCTAATTTTTCAGCAGTGTGAATTAACAAGATATGAAACGAAATCAAAATGCAAAGATGGTGGGGTTTTTTTTTTTTTGCTTTTCATTTAATTATAATGTAGATGCGAGATTCAAGGTAACTAACAATCATTCATTTTTTTGTGTGCGAATAACGAAGCAGCGGAAACAAATTGCGAACAAAGCAAAAACGCTTACACAATTTAATCAACTTCAGATAATAAATTAACAATTAAGAAGACTGTAGTCACGGCGGCTCGACTAAAAGATACCCTGAATCCTTTGAGATGATGTACCAATTCATTAATAGCAAGTAACACATGCGAACACAAACACACACGAATACACACGCATTCATATGCACTTCACATATATCAAATACCAGAGACATGAAATTTGAAAAACAGCCCATATGTGTGTCATAATCTTGCCTTAATTTCAAACAAAACAAATATCTAGAAACAAACTTATTCAACAATTAAGCTTCCATTATACAGCCCTTACTGCAACAGCAGCGCTTCCGCTACATAAAATTTGCAATTTGCACATGCAGGCATGTGTATACATTTGTGTATGTGTGCATTTGTTTTTTTTTGCTAATAATGAATAAAATAAACGCATAATAATTTTTGAATCAGCTCAAAGGACTTAGATTATCTCTCGCGCCGCTTCGACTACAGTTACTTACTTGTTTATATAAAGTCTCTAGCTTTTATTGTTTACGAAATCACATGAACGGACAGGGTTAGTTCAACTGAACTCGTCGAGCTGATCAAGAATAAATATACCTTATGGGGTGAGACACGCCTCCTTTCTGCCTGTTGCATACTTTTATCAAAACCATTGTACCCTGTTTTCCTATTTATATATAAAATAACATATAAGAAATGTGGTCGAATAATATACAGTATACAATCAGGAACACTTAAAATTTGATCAGCAAAGATAGAGATGGCTTGCAGCTTCCAAACGGCTTGCAAACGCACAACCGGATTAGATTAACTTGACAATAACTACGAACATTAAATATAGACCCACAAAGCTGACACGCAATTAAATTTACCTAGAGTTATTTTAATGTACTAGACGTAAGAGCATTGTATTCATAATAATAATTCAATGGAGAAATAGGTGTTACTACATGGAGCACATTAATCCAACTGCAGAAAACAAAATATATGTTGAAATTTGAGCGAAATTAGCGGATTTCTAAACAGCCAAAATCTGAAAAAAAGTCTTTTTATTTATGTGAAGATAAGGTATACCGCCTTGTCAAACAGATCATCCTCCGTAAGGGTTTGCACAAGTAATAAAATTGCGCTACAATTCCACTCTGCAATCTAATCAAATGTTTATAGTAATCGAAAGTGCAGTTATATTTTTTTACACATGCGCAATTATGTGGGCACATTATAATGGAGCATTATAAGCAGAAAGCTACCGAGTCTTACGAATATTCTTTACATCTATGACTGTAATGGAGCAAAGCACAGAGGAACACGGGGCTGGGTGGATTCTCTGCAGCACTAGAGTGACTCAAGTCTTCGGTTTATGAGCTACATTTAGGCTGCGATAAATGGCATAATGTACCCTCATAAATCGTGTGACGAAAGCCTGGAACCCTAAAGCGAAAAACAGCCAACCGGCTCTCTGCGGGAAACTGAGTTGGATGGATGGACACTCAACGCAATTGAAGCGTTGCATCGCATCACCAAGGCCACAGCCCCAAGTCACAGCGACACTCCGTGTCATAATAGGCGCAACAACTCCGCGACAGAGAAAAGCAAACGAACATCGGATGCAATAAGCGGAGTGAACAAGCTGAGTACATAAGCACATAAGTACGACTGTGAGAAGAGAGTGTGTTTACATTCATATGGGTGCCGATCAGAGATGAGAGCGTGAATGCGGCGTGTAAGCAAAAAAAAATTCAGCTCAACTCCATATTTATTCAGTTCTCAACAGAATTCTAACGCAACCACCCTAATAACCATATGAAACAGATTTAATAGCAATTAGATTTATTATCATAAATGAGTAAAATTATCAACGGATTTTGATGAAACTTTCACCAATAAATAATTATTGTTGTATTTAAAACGACCAAACAGTAGTTTAGAGACTCTAGCTCATAAGATAACAAGTAACTAAACTCTAGTCGAGACTGCTCGACTAAGAGATACCCTGAATCCATTGAGCTGTAATACCAATCATAAAAAGTTTCATTTATTCATTAATAGTAACCAACACATGCACACACACACACACACAAACATATGCATGCACGTAATATGCTCACTGCACAGTTTTGCGGCTGCAGCAGAGGCTGTGCTATGGAAACTTTATTGTTTAATAACTTTTTTTCTCGATCTATGTTCTTAATGAAATTTTCGGGGCATGATTATGACATCCAAATGTACCTATTTGCCAAATTTCAAGTCTCTAGTATTTGATATACGTGAGTTATCGATTTTGTTGAATTGTGGGCGAAAGGGGCGTGGCATCAAAAATCCAAAAATGACAAAATGTGCGGATTCAATATAGCAATCAACCACAACTTAGTGCACGATTCTATCTTTAACGGTGTGCACGCCAGACCTCAAAAACAAAGCGATATTTTCGATAGTTATCGATAAAAAAGAAATGGGATGAGTTATCGAAAAAAAAAATAAACTCGTACAGCGTATGGTATTATAGAGCATTTTGCTTTTTATTTGAAGTCTCTAGCTTTTGTGGTTGCAGAAATCCAGGTGTTTACACGGACGGACGGACGGACGGACGGAACATTATACCCTGAAATTTCCATTTTCAATGGATTCAGGGTATAAAAAAAGATAAAAAATCTTAATTAATTTTTTTATGGTTTTAAATCGATAACAATTATTCAGGAATAGTTATCGATTTTCTGAAGCAAACTCGATATGCGCGCTGTATACACGAGCCTAATAAAAAAAAAATGCAAGTCTCTAGCTCTTATAGGTTCTGAGATCGACGCGTTCATACATACGGACAGACGGACAGACGGACGGACGGACACACGGAGAGACGGACAGGGCTCAATCAACGTGGCTTGTCGTCCTGATCAAGAATATATATACTTTTGCCTATTACATACTATTAACAAAAACATTCTATTATGTTTTCCCATTTTTGGAAACAGGGTATCAAAAAGGAAAACTGTGGGACGTCCGGGCAAAAAGAACAAGTAACTAAACTCTAGTCGAGACTGCTCGACTAAGAGATACCCTGAATCCATTGAGCTGTAATACCAATCATTAAGAGCTTCATTTATTCATTAATAGTAAACAACACATGCACACACACACACACACAAACATATGCATGCACGTAATATGCTTACTGCGCAGTATTGCGGCTGCAGAAGAGGCTGTGCTATGCAAACTTTATTGTTTAATAACTTTTTTTCTCGATCTATGTTCTTAATGAAATTTTCGGGGCATGATTATGACATCTAAATGTACCTATTTGCCAAATTTCAAGTCTCTAGTATTTGATATACGTGAGTTATCGATTTTGTTGAATTGTGGGCGAAAGGGGCGTGGCATCAAAAATCCAAAAATGACAAAATGTGCGGATTCACTGTAGCTATCAAACACAACTTAGTGCACGATTCTATCTTTAACGGTGTGCACGCCAGATCTCAAAAACAAAGCGATATTTTCGATAGTTATCGATAAAAAAGAAATGGGACGAGTTATCGAAAAAAAAAAATAAACTCGTACAGCGTATGGTATTATCGAGCATTTTGCTTTTTATTTGAAGTCTCTAGCTTTTGTGGTTGCAGAAATCCAGGTGTTTACACGGACGGACGGACGGACGGACGGACGGACGGACGGACGGACGGACGGACGGACGGACGGACGGACGGACGGACGGACAGACGGACAGGGCTAGTTCAACTCAGCTCGTCGAGCTGATCAAGAATATATATACTTTATGGGGTGTGGCACGCCTCCTTCTGCCTGTTACATACATTTGCACAAAAACATTATACCCTGAAATTTCCATTTTCAATGGATTCAGGGTATAAAAATAGGGAACGGAATATATATATGTATATGTATATATAAATATATGTATCGGTTAATAAGTTTTACGAAAACAATTAGGAAGTTAAGTTCTACAAAACACGGAATGCCCACTCTCTCATTGAATGCAAAGATTCCATCAATCAAGCAAAATCGTCATCAACGACATTGCCCATATGAGAGATAAATGACAGCGGAATATACATAGCTGCATGGAATATTAAATAATGGGCGGCTAATATCATAAATTCTTTAATTCAAGTATATAGCGGAAATACAAATTGTATTCATGCTTACAAATGCAAATGGAGATTGAATATTAAAAATAATACTTTTACTTTTTGGTTACTTTTAATTTTATAGGCTCCTTAAAAGACCTATTATCTTCAATTAGTAGACATGTGTTATTATATCGTAAAAAACTATGAAAATTCGTATCTGTGAGCTATGAAAATCTTAATTGTATAATATTATTCCCGTTCATCAAAATGCAAACTTAAAACTAACTTAAAACTAATTAGATATTAATGTATATGAGCTAGAACTTAGGACTTTAATTGGATATAAATTATTATCATAAATTTAACAATGCTGTGAATTCAATTTTTAACTGCTCTTTAATTATAGTTGAGCCCAAAATAAGGCTAAAATATTAAATGCACATTAAATGCGCTTACAGAACCACAAAGCCCTAAAATAGAAATAAAATCAATTTAATGCGCATAGCAGGTCAATAAACAACTGTCGTCGCACCCATTCGCCCAGAAACGAATAGTCGTGACTGCTCGTATAAGAGTTACCCTGAATCCATTGAGCTATAATACCAATCATTAAGAGTTTCATTTATTCATCAATAGTAAACAACACATGCACACACAGAAACATATGCATGCACGAACATGCACGTAATATGCTTACTGCGCAGTTATGCGACTACAGAAGAGGCTGTACTATTGAAACTTTATTGTTTAATAACTTAATGAAATTTCCGGGGAGTGATTATGACATTCAAATGTACCTATTTGCCAAATATCAAGTCTCTAGCATTTTGCATTTTATTTCAAGACTCTAGCTTTTGTAGCTTACGAAATCCACGTGTTTACACGGGCGGACGGACAGACGGACAGGGCTAGTTTTTGTCGTTGCTTGCAGCTGCTGTTGCTTCTGATACTGCCACAGCCAAGTTGCCGATATGTTGCACACAAATTATTATTATTTATAAGCATTGGAGTTGCCAAAAGCAGGCAAACTGTGCCAAATTGATTTTATTGCAGCTGAAAAGTTCCATTGACAATTTTCTCTGCATAGTGTATGTGCGTGTGTGAATATAAACGATGCTTTAAAAACTTATCGGAAGTGCTTAGAACTTGCTACTTGCAAGAGATTGCAGTTTGCGAATTGCGGAACAGACTATTAAATGGCAGCCGAATATAAGTTTTTATCAAAAAGTTTTAATAACAATTTTTCGTTCTTTTATTATATTGATAATAATGGCTTAAATGGACATAAAACATGCCTTGAAAGTTTGTTTGTTTTCCAGCTCGGGTTGAAGGTTTTTTAGAATATTAAATCATATTTTTAATATATATTTAAGAAATTAATTAGTAATCAAGAAATTGTAAGCAAGCAGAGTACTAAATGATTATATACAATGGAATTATTTTATTTTAATAAATAAATATTTTAAATTGCTTAATTTTATAAATTTTATTAACAGTTCATAATTATTTTGGATACCATTTACTTGGAAGTAGTCGATATAAGTTAACAATTAAATCTCGCACTAACGCGATTATATCGAATTAGTATGTATTGTTGGTCAACAGCCTTTAAGTGATTTTCTTGTAAGGACTTTTAATTCCCAATTAATTCAAGCTTCTTGTAACTTAATGCCTTGTCGCTGAAATTCATAACATTATTTCGGTACTGAAGAAATCAAGTATTCTAATACTGAGAAATCAAGTATTCAAGGAATCACGTAAATGTGATCAAGTAACCATGATAAGTTCTTATTTTGAATTGTTAGAATAAGTTGCAACATGACAAAAAAAGTAACGTTAGCTAGCTGACTGCTGATTGTAATAAGGACAGCAGGAGGCTGTCATTATTACCCCGCCTTTGTCGTGGGCCATAATATCACTGGGCCACAACGCCTGTGATTGGAATTAATTCCCTATATTGATTGAGATTAATTCCCCAACATAGTGAGTGAAACACAGGGGACGCAGGATATTCAGAGAGAGGACCTATTAATTCATAATCTTCAGACTGTATTCCTTTGAATGCCCTTTATTATAATCTATAATATAATAATTTTATAGTCCTAAATAAATATATTATATTATATATTCAAGACTTAGAATAGGAATTTAAGATTGTACAAATATGTGCGAAATATGTGTGGAGCTGTATTATATTTAGAAGTCTGTTGCATAAATATGTCTATTTCTGTGGCTCTTGTCATCTGTACTAAAAGGAAGCTAATATCCAATTAAAGGAAAAGAGAAATGGGAAAGACAAGCGCTTATCTGAGTATGCAGATTTGACCAGGCCAGGCCAGTATAATTTTTGGATTCTAGCCGAGCCCTTCAAAGCGAACTTCTTAATCATATTGAGGCGGGACCACAAAAGATAGGTCTAAAAGGCGACCGCAGCGCACACAGACAAATACCTGGCATCAGGGCCATCTAGATAAAAACAAATATAAACAAATGGCGGCAGCATTTTTTTCTCACTTTTTCCTCAACACAGTTTTATATAAAGCTGGAACAAAAATTCTTGAAAAAATGCAAAGCCCCAAGAGACGTGTGCAGATGCCGATTCGAAGGGGTGTCTAGTCGGAACCTAGAGGTCGAGGGGATTTTTGGGGCCATTTTATTTATTGTTATTTCATTTGGACCGCAAATTAAAAGCTATGAATAAGAGTGCAAAGTGAAGCATGATAAGAAATAAAAAAAAAACAACAAGGTGCGGGAAAAGTAAAAATTGCTAACAATAACAACAACGAAAATACAAATAGAAAAAGTCCATGAAAAGCATATACATGTTGAAAGCGGAAGTAAAAGCTTATTAAAGCTAACACGGACCACATAAACCAAGCGACAAAAGAGAAGCGAAAACTGAATTGAAAATTAAAACGGGAAATGGAAAATGGGGTTGGACTCAGCTTGAATCAAAGCTCATAGCTAACGGAAACAGAGAGCTCAAAAACAAACACTAAATCAAACATTACACCCAACAAAACAGACGGGCTGTGAAAAGTGAAATGGCGAGAGAAATAAGTATAAAAATGTGTAAGGAAAATTGTGGAAAAATCAAGCAAAAAAACTCATAAAACAACAAAAACGACAACAGAATGAGCTGCGCGAGGGAGGCAAAGCTCTTTTTTATTTGAGAACATAAAGCAAATGCCAGACTAAAGTAAATATCAGGCACCCGATGGAGAACTGGCAAGTGGGCATAAGACAAATGTGGGCGCCACCGCGACTTTCTTCCTGCGCCCACTTTTGTTTTTATTGCTGCTCCTGTCGCTGCTGGCATCCTTTTTACAATATTAAACGTAGCAATGACACCCATGGGTGCTGCCACGCCTCCAACATTGGCGTGCTGCCATGGGTTAAGCTGACTCTTCATTCTCTGTCTTTAGATCTCTCTATCTCTCTAACTTCCTTTCTTCCTCTCTCACTTTCTTTATCCCTGTGTGTGTACTATGCTAGACAACTAAATATATACACCTAGTTATTTGTTGGGGTATCTGTTTGCACGGCGGCAGCACACAAAGTGAAATATCAGGGGAATTAAAGACATTGTGCGGATTTGCAATGAATGCCTCGCTGGGCATGAATGAGTCAACTCCATGGATGAGCAAATGAATGAACGAGCCAGAATACGAATGTTTGTGTGTCGGTATGGAATGACTGAATGAATGACTGATTGTTGACGCCGCCTGCCATTGCCTGCGGATAGACCTCCAGAGCTACTGGCTTCAGAGCCTTAGTACACCAGAGCTTCACTTTAGCCTGTTGATTGAGGGGCTTGAATTCGTTTTCCTTCTTGTTTTTTACGTATTGACAGCAGCCATTTTAGAGCTTAAGCTCTCTTAACGAACGCTGCCAACTGTACCCAGCTAAGAAATACAAATTTAAACAAGTAACAAAACTCTAGTCGAGACTGCTCGACTAAGAGATACCCTGAATCCATTGGCCTGTAATATCAATCATTAAAAGTTTCATTTATTTATTAATAGTAAACAACACATGCACACACATGCACGAAAATGCACGTAATGTGCTTACTGCACAGTTATGCGACTGCAGAAGATGTTGTACTATGCAAAATTTATTGTTTAATAACTTTTTTTCTCGACTTATGTTCTTAATGAAATTTTCAGGGAGTAATTATGATTTGAAGTCTCTAGCATTTGTGGTTTACGAAATCCACGTGTTTATACGGACGGACGGACAGTCGGACAGGGCTAGTTCAACTCAACTCATCGAGCTGATCAAGAATATACATACTTTACATTCGCACAAAAACATTATACCCTGATTTTCCATTTTCAATGGATTCAGGGTATAAAAAATATCATTAAAGCAGTTAAAGACAATGAAGATAATAACTTTAATAAGCAAGCAATATAGAGAATTACGTTGGTCTCAAATCTGCCATTAGGTACTTTCACTTTGCCAAAAGCTTCTAGCAGATAAACATCTTGAAGCTTAAAGGCTTTAACTAATACTTTAAAATACTTTTAAAGTTCTAAAGGTACTCTTTGTGTCACATTAGTAAGTAAGATCTCTTGGTTAATTAGAAAAGATCTTAGAAGAGCTTGACAGTCATGCACTTCTGCACAACATGCTGACTACTTAAAGTCTTTATTGCTTCAATCTCTGTGAGCATGCTCATCTGCTCTATTATTCAATCGAGATGAGCTGTTAGCCTTCAGTTTCAAATAGTCAGAAGCTGTCTTATCTTAAACAAATTCCTCTGATGAGCGTCACACTCAACACAATAAACTTCAAATAGATGTATATGTACATGATACGTATTTGAAATCCAGATCTTCAGCTATTAATCCACTAACTCATCGTAGGACGTCAATCAGACAGGGGAGTGCCCATTCTCCCATTGAATATCAGGCGTACCTAAAACCTAATCCGTTGCAAAGTGCTCCTGTTTTATAAGTAATATGAACGAGTAAAATGTATAACCCACAGGCGAACGACAAGCTGGCACAAACAACACGCTCCTCGCCAGGGATAAGCCAAAAGGTCTGCACTTACAAAATACACATTTACTTATGTATATATCTTTATGTAGATGAGCTTGTGTTCCCATCCATACATACGAATATTGTATTGTGTGTGCGTCTCACTCCAATCCTATTTCCACATAACTGTTATCGTACCCTCTGCTCTTCCCTTTCTTTTCTTTTCAAAACTCTTCTAACCTCTTCTAATGCTAACACACACTCACTTACACATACAATTTTGTTTATCAATGGAATAAAATGAAAACAGAAAGAAGAAAATAAAAAGAAATAAAAAAGCATGACAAGTTTATTTCGGAGACACTTCGTGAAATTTGAACGTCAAACGGGATTCCAAAGTTCTTTTTTGAAGTGTGTCAATGTGCTAGAGGCATTTTGTGATATCCTGTATATATGTTTCAAAAAAACATAAGAACTCTGGTCGAGATGGCTCGACTAATAGATACCCTGAATCTATTGAGCTGATGTAAAGCATATTATATATGCAATATGCATTCTTATACAGTGACAGCGCTGCGGATGATCGATCCTTGGCAAGTTTGCATAACCAAGATATGTGTTTATCATCTCTAAATTCCCTTATACAAATGAATTGAGCATTCACGAAAACAAAATCACAAGGTATCATTAGTTACATTTATTTAGTTTACTTGTACCGTTATTACATATGAAATCTTTGAATCTTTGAATAAGAATGTGTGAAATTGTGAAAATGAAAAAGTCCAATACTCTTCAGAAAAGTATGTAAAAATGAATATGCCTCTTTGAAGTCAAATCAAAGCGCCATAGGCTGAAAGGAAAATATAACAAGTAACAAAACTCTAGTCGAGACTGCTCGACTAAAATCTGTAATACCAATCATAAAAAGTTTCATTTATTCATTAATAGTAAACAACACAAGTACACAAACAAACATATGCATTCACGAACATGCGCGTAATATGCTTACTGCGCAGTTATGCGACTACAGAAGAGACTGTACTATTGAAACTTTATTATTTAATAACTTAATGAAATTTCCGGGGAGTGAATTTGACATTCAAAATGTACCTATTTGCCAAATATCAAGTCTCTAGCATTTTGCATTTTATTTGAAGTCTCTAGCTTTTGTGTCCACGTGTTTACACGGACGGACGGACGGACGGACAGACGGACAGGGCTAGTTCAACTCAGCTCGTCGAGCTGATCAAGAATATATACACTCGACAGCATAATTCTACGTACAGCAGAAAAAAAAAATTTTTTTTGTGTTCAGTTGGCTCTAGAATCTACCATAATGCACTTATCGGAATAATTCCTTTTTTATAGTATTTTTCGCTTATTTAACTACCTATTTGCATTTTTATTTTTCCCAAAATAATAATATTTATATTAAAAAACAATGTTAACGAAAAACCTTACAGGAAAGTGACGCAGCAAAAGTCTACGTACACAACAATTATACTGCGTACAATGCCGATTTTCGCAAGAACCGTTAGATTTTTTTACAGTTTTTCTTTTCTCGTTATGCGTCTAGACTGTGCTATGGAATTTTCCATTGCCACGAAAGGAATCTGTGTATGAAGTTCGAAAACTTATACTAAAACACCGGTTATAAGGCTAATCCTGTCGAGAAATTTGACAATTCTTAGTGAGAATACATTCCTGATGCCAAGAGGCTTACGACAAATTATGGGTCGTCGGGTTTTATATTGTTAAGGCCCCGATCTGGCCGCCTTTAAGTGCTATTGTTGCTGATTGGAAACCGCACAAATCAGGGGTCAATATAAAACAGCGTATGGATTTCCAAATGACCACTTTTGTGAGCCGCCAAGCTACTGGAACAGGGTCATTTTATCAGAGGAGAGCATGTTCTGCATATTGGATATAAATGGAAGGAAGTTATTATGGAGAAAAAGCGGAGTAGCCTTAGAAAGTGAAAATGTACTTTCGGCCGTTAAGCATGAAGGAAGAGGTATCGTGGTATGGAGGTGTATGGCGGCCAATGGAGTTGGTAATCTGGTGTTTATATAATCGACAATGGACCATAAGGACTATATAAGGATCCTAAATGAGAATTTAGACCAAAGTGCCCAGAAATTGAGGATTGAGGATGACTATTGCTTTCAACAAGACATTGATCCGAAGCAAACAGCCCACAATGTAGGGCTGTGGTTGTTATATATCGCCAAAAATCAACTTAGATCGCCTCCCCAATCGCCAGACCTGAATCCTATTAATCATCTGTGGGATTTATACGAGCGTAGGATTAGGCAGCGTACTATAATCTCCAAAAATATGCTAAAGGAGGTCCTCATGGACGAATGGAGCAAAATAACGGCAGAGGAGACTCGAAAGCTGGTGGATTCAATGCCTCGACGCCTGGAAGAAGTTATAAAAGGAAATGAATATCCAACAAAATATTAAAATGTAATGGATCCCTTAAAAAGAGCCGATGAACTGTTGTGTACGTAGACTTTTGCTGCGTCACTTTCCTGTAAGGTTTTTTGTTAACATTGTTTTTTAATATAAATATTATTATTTTGGGAAAAATAAAAAAGGAAATAGGTAGTTAAATAAGCGAAAAATACTATAAAAAAGGAATTATTCCGATAAGTGCATTATGGTAGATTCTAGAGCCAACGGAACACAAAAAAAAATTTTTTTTCTGCTGTACGTAGAATTATGCTGTCGAGTGTATACTTTATGGGGTGTGACACGCCTCCTTCTGCCTGTTACATACATTTGCTCAATAACATTATACCCTGATTTTCCATTTTCAATGGATTCAGGGTATAAAAATGCCGTAAAATGGAAAGGGTTATACACGAATCTCTCATACGGTGCGAGCTCAAGTGGCAAATGGGCCTTTCGCCAACTGTTACTAATCTCAGTAATGGTAAACGACCGTTCGAGTACTTATCATATGTCACAACGACCGAATCGAGGAAATGTCTAGATGAGGCCGTGGCGCTATCAGTAAACGGTAATCTTATCAACGGACTGCAACACTTCTCGCTGACAATTGTTAGAAGTGTTTTTGTAAATGGATCCCTTTACACGTGGAGTCTTGGCTGGCCTGGGGACTGTTGTTTGAAAACAAAAGAGGACATTGACTGCAGTTTTCAGAGTATGACACTCAGTGCATAAGTCTCCCAACTCGACCCCACCCATTGGACATGGCGTAGTCAATAAAACAAATATGACAGCCAGAGGAGAGCAGAGCCCGACAAATTGGCGAGCCACAGGGAGGGAAACGTAAGTGTAATGATAATAAAAGTTTATGACAGCAGCTCACGAGCTTGTAAGGCTAATGTCAACGGGCTCTTGTGGTCGGGGTGAGGGACTAAAGTATAGTGATGAGTAGCCTTTCTGCCTGCCTGGCTGGCAGAAGGTTGAACAGTCGTATAGAGCAGTGTGTGTGGCGCCACGGCCTGTTGCAAGTGCGAAAAGCGCTTTCATGCTCCACTGAACATCAACCGACGCAATGAAGCAAACATCTTTAGCAGGTCGCTTGCCTCCAAGTTCTAAAATGCTATTATGTTGTAAGGTGTGGTCTCTTACATCCTTGAAAAATATTATCAAGATACTTGCTTTTCAAAATGTCTTTAAGCCTCGAACTGAGATAATGAAGTTGAGAGTTAGGACAGAGGCAATAATTTGCTAAGGAAATTCAAGTTTTTGCACAAAAACAGGTAAAAGCTTTTGAAAAAGTATTATGCCCTGATAATTACATTAAGAACGTATGTCTGGAAAAAAAACTTATTGAACAATTGAATGCACAGTACGCTATTGCGTGCATGTTTGAGCGTGTGTTTGCATCAAAGTGTGTGTGTGTGTGTATATATACATACATATATACTGCAGTTGACAATTACGTGTCCGCATTAATCATTGATGACATGAGCTGCCAGCGAAGCAAACAGCAGGTCGAACAATGGTCGACCACTGTCACCTGCTATCAGCAATCAGCTATGAGCAGTTATCAGTTGCAAGCTAACTTTTAGCTTGTCGTTTGTCAGTCGAGTAAAAATGCGTATCATTTGAACTTTACGTTTGACTAACTGGATGGGGTTGAATGTAAATGTATTTCAGTGACATATGTTTCATTACAACTGAAGTTAATATAGAATATGATTTATAATTAAACTCTCATAGAACTGCTTCTATATTCAGGCGGCTTTGAACGCCAGGCTAACCACAAGCAACATAAACAACTCGTGGAGTATTAAACTTACTAATAATTCTCAACGTATATATGTATGTATATACGCTATTTATATACAGTCTGTCTGTCAATGAGTTGGTACACTGATGCAAATATCTATGTTATTAATGCATGAAAACAATAATTTTAAAATGGGAATCCGTTTAATAATAATTTAATTATGTAAATATGAAAAAAGAATATATAAAATTCAAATGTAAATCAAAGCAAATCGACAAAAACCAAGATCACTCATAAAAACAAGTAACAAAACTTTAGTCGAGACTGATCGACTAAGAGATACCCTGAATACATTGAGCTGTTTTACCAATCATTAAAAGTTTCATTTATTCATTAATAGTAAACAACACATGCATACATACAAACATATGCATGCATGAACATTCGCGAAGTATGTAACAGGCAGAAGGAGGCGTGCCACACCCCCAAAAGTATATATAGTCTTGATCAGGACGACAAGACAAGTTGATTGAGCCCTGTCCGTCTGTCTGTCTGTCCGTCCGTCCGTATGTATGAACGCGTCGTTCTCAGAACCTATAAGAGCTAGAGACTTGCATTTTTTTGTTAGACGCGTATATACGAAGTGCAAAAGTGTGCTGGTATAATCTTTGTGTCGAGTTTGTTTGCATAATTCCTCTTTGATCGACATTCTTAGTACCATTTTCATAGATTTAAATTGCGTGATATGGTTGTACATACGAGTTATGGACTATATTAAAAAAATTAAGAGCGGGTGGGATTAGGGTATCTCCTAGTCGGGAGCGCCGACTAGAGTTTTCTTACTTGTTTTTTAATAACTTTTTTTCTCGACTTATGTTTTTAATGAAATTCAGGGAGTGATAATGACATTCAAATGTAAATATTTGCCAAATTTCTAGGCTCTAGTATATGATATACATGAGTTATCATTTTTGTTGAATTGTGGGCGAAAGGGGCGTGGCATCAAAAATCCAAAAATGACAAAATGTGCGGATTCAATATAGCAATCAACACAACTTAGTGCATGATTCTATCTTGAACGGTGTGCACACTAGGCCTAAAAAACAAAACGATATTTTCGATAGTTATCGAATATAAAAAGTGGGATGAGTTATCGAAAAAAAATGAACTCGTACAGCATATGGTATTATCGAGCACTTTGCTTTTTATTTTAAAAAATTTACTATTTCCAAATATGCCTGGAGAGCGATTTAGCTTTGAGATGGTGCAGCTCATCTAGGAGTATAGCCGCTCATTCTAAGAACAGTGACCACTAATCCGAATATTTCTGACAGAAAACTTGCTAAAGAGGTAAAGGAGGAATGTGTGTTCCATGGAACGGTGCTCAAAGGCCTCCCATGTCATGGATAAAGTATGGGGATAGTTTATCAAACTTAACAGTCGAAATTATAATTTAGCTTGATTGCTTTGGAAATGGCTTGTACCATATCTTGGGTGGACCACCATTGTAAAAGGTCATCATTTTTGATACGTCATAAAATATGACGTCATCCCAATATTCTGCGACTAACCGTTTTGGCAGCAAAGCACAAGCTCTTGAAAGCAAAATTATAATTTCTACTGTTAAGTTTGATAAACTATCCCCAAGCCTCAAGTCTCTAGTATTTAATATACGCGAGTTGTAATTGTTTATGAATTGAGTGCAAAGGGTCACCCTCTTCATCAAAAATCAGATAATGGCATTATAGCGATATAATAAAACACGTATATGTTTTTATCGAGAATGGTGCGAGCGCTAGGGCTCAAAAGCAAAAAAATAAACAATTGCGAATTACTAATTATTTACGAAAACGACGCGTTCACGCGGATGTTAGTACATAGTTATATATGTACATATATAAAATAGTAGTAATAATATAATTTATAAGGCATTATAGTTCCTGGACACAATTTAGAATTCCAGTTTTTGTTTAATTTCTTTTTCTTTTGTTATTCATAAATTGCTTCTTATTCTGTAATTCCTTAAACATTACTTGATTACTCTCAAAAAATGCCTAAGACAACGCTGTTGTTTATTATGGTGCACTAATGTATATGTTTATCAAATACTTTCTGTTCCCATCTCTACCTTTCTTTCGTTCGACCTTTCTCACCAGTTTTTGTGGCATTTAATTATATCTAGTCTACGATTTACAGGCGATTGAATCCGTTAGTCAAACCCAAATCGAAGGCAGATGATAATCATCTAAGGGAAGTCTATTAAACAAAGTTCACTTCATTTGCTAGCATCTAACTAGCGGCCAATCGAATTGGCGACTTGTTAGTTCTATTCCACAATTGAGGGCGACCTTTTAACTCCTTAACTCTGAAATGACGCCCTAGGTAGCTCGAGGGACCACTCAAGGTTTACCTAGTCCCACACACCGAACCGTCATTTGATTCGATTGTTAAGTGTTTGCACAAAGCGATGCCGAGCAGACCCCTACTAGAATTTCAACTAAGCATACGGTCGCGCACAGACGCCATTCTACCATAAAACTGGCCGCATTATAAATTCATATTCAATTACGCGTGTTGGCCACATCGAGCAACTGAGTTCGAGGTTCAAAGTTCGTTGGGCAAATCGGTGCAATAAATTTTTTGTTTGCATTTTGCGGTATAGCCTATGAGATGGAAAACATTTTGGGGAAGAGGC
>JAWNPI010000003.1:2500-30724 GCA_035047625.1 Drosophila mettleri | reverse complement strand
TTCTAGCGCAAGAGAGGGACATAAGCTATTTTTATAAGTATTCGATGATTCACGAACAAAAGAATACGCATAAGCAATAAGCATACGCATACGCATACGCATACGCATAAGAAAACGAAAATGAAATGCCATATAAGTATGGCCATATTCGTTCAATTAAAATATCTATTATACGTATTTATTATATTCAAATATATTATGATAGTAATATTATATATTACCTATATTGAAAATAACATTATTCTGGTTGATCCTGCCAGTAGTTATATGCTTGTCTCAAAGATTAAGCCATGCATGTCTAAGTACAAACGAATTAAAAGTGAAACCGCAAAAGGCTCATTATATCAGTTATGGTTCCTTAGATCGTTACCAGTTACTTGGATAACTGTGGTACTTGTATAGGTAATACATGCAATTAAAACACGGACCTTTTGGAACGTGTGCTTTTATTAGGCTAAAACCAAGCGATCATTTGATCGTTACATTGGTTGAACTCTAGATAACATGCAGATCGTATGGTCTTGTACCGACGACAGATCTTTCAAATGTCTGCCCTATCAACTTTTGATGGTAGTATCTAGGACTACCATGGTTGCAACGGGTAACGGGGAATCAGGGTTCGATTCCGGAGAGGGAGCCTGAGAAACGGCTACCACATCTAAGGAAGGCAGCAGGCGCGTAAATTACCCACTCCCAGTTCGGGGAGGTAGTGACGAAAAATAACAATACAGGACTCATATCCGAGGCCCTGTAATTGGAATGAGTACACTTTAAATCCTTTAACAAGGACCTATTGGAGGGCAAGTCTGGTGCCAGCAGCCGCGGTAATTCCAGCTCCAAAAGCGTATATTAAAGTTGTTGCGGTTAAAACGTTCGTAGTTGAACTTGTGCTTCATACGGGTAGTACAACTTACAATTGTGGTTAGTACTATACCTTTATGTATGTAAGCGTATTACCGGTGGAGTTCTTATATTTAATTAAATACTTGTATTTTTTTATATATTCCTCCTATTTAAAAACCTGCATTAGTGCTCTTCATCGAGTGTTATTGTGGGCCGGTACAATTACTTTGAACAAATTAGAGTGCTTAAAGCAGGCTTCAAATGCCTGAATATTCTGTGCATGGGATAATGAAATAAGACCTCTGTTCTGCTTTCATTGGTTTTCAGATCAAGAGGTAATGATTAATAGAAGCAGTTTGGGGGCATTAGTATTACGACGCGAGAGGTGAAATTCTTGGACCGTCGTAAGACTAACTTAAGCGAAAGCATTTGCCAAAGATGTTTTCATTAATCAAGAACGAAAGTTAGAGGTTCGAAGGCGATCAGATACCGCCCTAGTTCTAACCATAAACGATGCCAGCTAGCAATTGGGTGTAGCTACTTTTATGGCTCTCTCAGTCGCTTCCCGGGAAACCAAAGCTTTTGGGCTCCGGGGGAAGTATGGTTGCAAAGCTGAAACTTAAAGGAATTGACGGAAGGGCACCACCAGGAGTGGAGCCTGCGGCTTAATTTGACTCAACACGGGAAAACTTACCAGGTCCGAACATAAGTGTGTAAGACAGATTGATAGCTCTTTCTCGAATCTATGGGTGGTGGTGCATGGCCGTTCTTAGTTCGTGGAGTGATTTGTCTGGTTAATTCCGATAACGAACGAGACTCAAATATATTAAATAGATATCTTCAGGATTATGGTGCTGAAGCTTATATAGCCTTTATTCATGGTGGCAGTAAAATGTTTATCGTGTTTGAATGTGTTTATATAAGTGGAGCCGTACCTGTTGGTTTGTCCCATTATAAGGACACTAGCTTCTTAAATGGACAAATTGCGTCTAGCAATAATGAGATTGAGTAATAACAGGTCTGTGATGCCCTTAGATGTCCTGGGCTGCACGCGCGCTACAATGAAAGTATCAACGTGTATTTCCTAGACCGAGAGGTCCGGGTAAACCGCTGAACCACTTTCATGCTTGGGATTGTGAACTGAAACTGTTCACATGAACTTGGAATTCCCAGTAAGTGTGAGTCATTAACTCGCATTGATTACGTCCCTGCCCTTTGTACACACCGCCCGTCGCTACTACCGATTGAATTATTTAGTGAGGTCTCCGGACGTGATCACTGTGACGCTTCGTGTGTTGCGGTTGTTTCGCAAAAGTTGACCGAACTTGATTATTTAGAGGAAGTAAAAGTCGTAACAAGGTTTCCGTAGGTGAACCTGCGGAAGGATCATTATTGTATAATTTTCTTATCCGTTAATAAAATTAAAGAATGACATTTAATAAATACACATGCGTGTATATTTATATATACATGCGTTGCACAGATGTGTTGCTTCATTAACAAATGTTGCACACGTTATATAAACGCAACAACCTAAATATATAATGTTGTACCTGCTTACAAGGTTAACGTTTTGCATATATATCTATATTATAGATTATATGTAAAAACTAAGACATATCGCAACATTGTTTAGGTATAAAAAGAAAAATAAAATATTTTTTATTGAAGGAATTGATATATGCCAGTAAAATGGTGTATTTTTAATTTCTTTCAATAAATATGATTTTGACGCAATGAAATAAAACAAAAAAAACAAAGATATCACTCTAAGCGGTGGATCACTCGGCTCATGGGTCGATGAAGAACGCAGCAAACTGTGCGTCATCGTGTGAACTGCAGGACACATGAACATCGACATTTTGAACGCATATCGCAGTCCATGCTGTTATGTACTTTAATTAATTTTATAGTGCTGCTTGGACTACATATGGTTGAGGGTTGTGAGACTATGCTAATTTAGTTGTTTAAAGATTTTTCGAAATTTTTAAGCACATGGTATATTATTGGATATATATATGTTTTATTCGTTGGAATATTATTTAATATATTATTATTATATATATATAAACCATCGTTTAAAAACAATATTCATAATATTAACATAAATGGAAGGTACTATAACTCTCTCAATTGGTAATATATATAGAATTTGTATGAGAAAATTGAAGATATATTTCTTCTTTTTTTTTTTTTCAAATCAAATATAATACTGAGGAAGGTCTAGCATAAAAGAAAGAAAAATGTATATATTTTTTTTTCACTAGAATTGCCTCTTATTAATGATGCGATAAGAGAAAAAAAGAATTGTGGATATAAATAAAAATTATCTTCAATAAAAATAATAATAGTAGTATCCATTATATTGAGCAATTAGATTTGTTCAATTGAAATTGTTTTATACAACCTCAACTCATGTGGGACTACCCCCTGAATTTAAGCATATTAATTAGGGGAGGAAAAGAAACTAACAAGGATTTTCTTAGTAGCGGCGAGCGAAAAGAAATCAGTTCAGCACTAAGTCACTTTGTCTAAATGGCAAATGTGAGATGCAGTGTATGGAACATCAAATTTCTAGTATGAGAAATTAACGATTTAAGTCCTTCTTAAATGAGGCCATTTACCCATAGAGGGTGCCAGGCCCGTATAACGTTAATGATTACTAGATGATGTTTCCGAAGAGTCGTGTTGCTTGATAGTGCAGCACTAAGTGGGTGGTAAACTCCATCTAAAACTAAATATGACCATGAGACCGATAGTAAACAAGTACCGTGAGGGAAAGTTGAAAAGAACTCTGAATAGAGAGTTAAATAGTACGTGAAACTGCTTAGAGGTTAAGCCCGATGAACCTGAATATCCGTTATGGAAAATTCATCATTAGAATTTTGATATTTAAACAATATTAAAATGATAGTGTGCATTTTTCCCATATAAGGACATTGTAATCTATTAGCATATATAAATTTATCATAAAATTATGGCAATTAGTTTATAACAATTAGAGTGCTTGCACTTTAACACATTATAAATGCTATAAATTTGATAAAGTGCTGATAGATTTATAAGATTACAGTGCGTTAATTTTTCGGAATTATATAATGGCATAATTATCATTGATTTTTGTGTTTATTATATGCACTTGTATGATTAACAATGCGAAAGATTCAGGATACCTTCGGGACCCGTCTTGAAACACGGACCAAGGAGTCTAACATATGTGCAAGTTATTGTAAAATTTCATATGGAGCACCGAAATTTGTATGAAAAATCGACTTTTTCATCTGGACCTTCTGAAATTTGTATGAAAAATCGACTTTTCGTATGGAGCACCGAAAATTATAGGTGAAATTGAGATTTCATATGGAGCACCGAAATTTGTATGAAAATCGACTTTTCGTATGGAGCACTGAAATTTAGGGAGGTGAAATTGAGTGTTCATGTGAAGCATGTTTGTATGAACAATCGACTTTTCAGTATGAAATACCGAAAAAAAGTGGTGAAATTGAAATTTCATATGGAGCACCGAACTTTGTATGAAAATTCGACAATTTGATATGAACCACCGAAATTTGTGTGAAAATCGACTTTTCATATGGACTATTCACTGAGAAAATTTGTATGAAAAATCGACTTTTCGTATGGAGCACAGAAAGTACTCGTTGAAATTGAGATTTCAGATGAAGCACCGAAATTTGTATGAAAAATCGACTTTTCGTATGGAGCACCGAAATTATAGGAGAAATTGAGATTTCATATGGACCTCAAGAGCACTGAAATTTGTATGAAAAATCGACTTTTCGTTATGGAGCACCGAAATTATAGGTGAAATTGAAATTTCATATGGAGCACCGAAATTTGTATGAAAAATCGACTTTTCGTATGGAGCACCGAAATTATGTAGGTGAAATTGAGTTTTCATATGGAGCACCGAAATTTGTATGTAAAATCGACTTTTCGTATGGAGCACCGAAATTATAGGTGAAATTGAGATTTCATATGGAGCACCGAAATTTGTATGAAAAATCGACTTTTCGTATGGAGCACCGAGATTATAGATGAAATTGAGATTTCATATGGAGCACCGAAATTATAGGTGAAATTGACATTTCATATGGAGCACCGAAATTTGTATGAAAAATCGACTTTTCGTATGGAGCACCGAAATTGTAGATGAAATTGAGATTTCATATGGAGCACCGAAATTTGTATGAAAAATCGACTTTTCGTATGGAGCACTGAAATTATGTATGAAAAATTGACATTTCATATGGAGCACCGAAATTATAGGTGAAATTGAGATTTCATATGGAGCACCGAAATTTGTATGAAAAATCGACTTTTCGTATGGAGCACCGAAATTATAGGTGAAATTGAGATTTCATATGGAGCACCGAAATTTGTATGAAAAATCGACTTTTCGTATGAAGCACCGAAATTATAGGTGAAATTGAGATTTCATATGGAGCACCGAAATTTGTATGAAAAATCGACATTTCGTATGGATCACCGAAATTATAGATGAAATTGAGATTTCATATGGAGCACCGAAATTTGTATGAAAAATCGACTTTTCATATGGAGCACCGAAATTTGTATGAAAAATCGACTTTTCGTATGGAGCACCGAAATTATAGGTGAAATTGAGATTTCATATGGAGCACCGATTTGTATGAAATACCATAAGGTATATTTATAATTTGAGAGAAGAGTAAAAATAATTTTTTTTAAACAAATTTTTTTTTCTCTCTCGGGCCACCATACCCTTATATATGTTTTTTGCCACCTCTTCCGTAATATGCACTTTTTTCATATGAAATTTTGCATATTTTGTGGAAATCACTCTAAACCATATATTATTGAAATATATGGGTTAATATCATTTATATATTATATGAAATACCTGAATATTTATCATATGAAAGAAGAGTGAAAAAATTTTTTTTTGAAAAATCGACTTTTCATATGGAGCACCGAAATTTGTATGAAAAATCGACTTTTCGTATGGAGCACCGAAATTATAGGTGAAATTGAGATTTCATATGGAGCACTGAAATTATAGGTGAAATTGAATTTCATATGGAGCACTGAAATTTGTATGAAAAATCGACTTTTCGTATGGAGCACCGAAATTATAGGTGAAATTGAGATTTCATATGGAGCACCGAAATTATAGGTGAAATCGAGATTTCGTAGGAGCACCGAAATTATAGGTGAAATTGAGATTTCATATGGAGCACCGAAATTTGTATGAAAAATCGACTTTTCGTATGGAGCACCGAAATTATAGGTGAAATTGAGATTTCATATGGAGCACCGAAATTTGTATGAAAAATCGACTTTTCGTATGGAGCACCGAAATTGTAGGTGAAATTGAGATTTCATATGGAGCACCGAAATTTGTATGAAAAATCGACTTTTCATATGGAGCACCGAAATTGTAGGTGAAATTGAGATTTCAATGGAGCACCGAAATTTGTATGAAAAATCGACTTTTCGTATGGAGCACCGAAATTATATATGAAATTGAGATTTCATATCGAGCACCGAAATTATAGGTGAAATGGATATTTCATATGGAGCACCGAAATTTGTATGAAAAATTGACTTTTCGTATGGAGCACCGAAATTGTAGATGAAATTGAGATTTCATATGGAGCACCGAAATTTGTATGAAAAATCGACTTTTCATATGGAGCACCGAAATTTGTATGAAAAATCGACTTTTCGTATGGAGCACCGAAATTGTAGATGAAATTGAGATTTCATATGGAGCACCGAAATTATATGTGAAATCGACATTTCATATGGAGCACCGAAATTTGTATGAAAAATCGACTTTTCGTATGGAGCACCGAAATTATAGGTGAAATTGAGATTTCATATGGAGCACCGAAATTTGTATGGAAAATCGACTTTTCGTATGGAGCACCGAAATTGTGTATGAAATTGAGATTTCGTATGGAGCACCGAAATTTGTATGTGAAATCGAGTTTTCGTATCGAGCACCGAAATTATAGGTGAAATTGATATTTCATATGGAGCACCGAAATTTGTATGAAAAATCGACTTTTCATATGGAGCACCGAAATTTGTATGAAAAATCGACTTTTCGTATGGAGCACCGAAATTATAGGTGAAATTGAGATTTCATATGGAGCACCGAAATTTGTATGAAAAATCGACTTTTCGTATGGAGCACCGAAATTATAGGTGAAATTGAGATTTCATATGGAGCACCGAAATTTGTATGAAAAATCGACTTTTCATATGGAGCACCGAAATTTGTATGAAAAATTGACTTTTCGTATGGAGCACCGAAATTATAGGTGAAATTGAGATTTCATATGGAGTACCGAAATTTGTATGAAAAATCGACTTTTCGTATGGAGCACCGAAATTATAGGTGAAATTGAGATTTCATATGGAGCACCGAAATTTGTATGGAAAATCGACTTTTCATATGGAGCACCGAAATTTGTATGGAAAATCGACTTTTCATATGGAGCACCGAAATTTGTATGAAAAATTGACATTTCATATGAAGCACCGAAATTTGTATGAAAAATCGACTTTTCGTATGGAGCACCGAAATTATAGGTGAAATTGAGATTTCATATCGAGCACCGAAATTATAGGTGAAATTGAGATTTCATATGGAGCACCGAAATTTGTATGAAAAATCGACTTTTCGTATGGAGCACCGAAATTGTAGATGAAATTGAGATTTCATATGGAGCACCGAAATTTGTATGAAAAATCGACCTTTCATATGGAGCTCCGAAATTTGTATGAAAAATCGACTTTTCGTATGGATCACCGAAATTATAGGTAAAATAGAGATTTCTTATGGAGCACCGAAATTTGTATGGAAAATCGATTTTTCATATGGAGCACCGAAATTTGTATGAAAAATCGACTTTTCGTATGGAGCACCGAAATTATAGGTGAAATTGAGATTTCATATCGAGCACCGAAATTATAGGTGAAATTGATATTTCATATGGAGCACCGAAATTTCCCCCAAAGTATGAAAAATCGACTTTTCGTATGGAGCACCGAAATTATAGGTGAAATTGAGATTTCATATGGAAAATCGACTTCTCATATGGAGCACCGAAATTTGTATGAAAAATCGACTTTTCGTATGGAGCACCGAAATTATAGGTGAAATTGAGATTTCATATGGAGCACCGAAATTTGTATGAAAAATCGACTTTTCGTATGAAGCACCGAAATTGTTTATGAAATTGAGATTTCTTATGGAGCACCGAAATTTGTATGAAAAATCGACTTTTCGTATGGAGCACCGAAATTATAGATGAAATTGAGATTTCATATGGAGCACCGAAATTTGTATGAAAAATCGACTTTTCATATGGAGCACCGAAATTTGTATGAAAAATCGACTTTTCGTATGGAGCACCGAAATTATAGGTGAAATTGATATTTCATATGGAGCACCGAAATTTGTATGAAAAATCGACTTTTCGTATGGAGCACCGAAATTGTAGATGAAATTGAGATTTCATATGGAGCACCGAAATTTGTATGAAAAATCGACTTTTCGTATGGAGTACCGAAATTATAGGTGAAATTGAGATTTCATATGGAGCACCGATTTGTATGAAATACCATAAGGTTTATTTATAATTTGAGAGAAGAGTAAAAATAATTTTTTTTAAACAAATTTTTTTTTTCTCTCTCGGGCCACCATAGCCCTTATATATGTTTTTTGCCACCTCTTCCGTAAAATGCACTTTTTTCATATGAAATTTTGCATATTTTGTGGAAATCACTCCTAAACCATATATTATTGAAATATATGGGTTAATATCATTTATATATTATATGAAATACCATAAGGAATATTTATCATATGAAAGAAGAGTGAAAAAATTTTTTTTTGAAAAATCGACTTTTCATATGGAGCACCGAAATTTGTATGAAAAATCGACTTTTCGTATGGAGCACCGAAATTATAGGTGAAATTGAGATTTCATATGGAGCACCGAAATTATAGGTGAAATTGATATTTCATATGGAGCACCGAAATTTGTATGAAAAATCGACTTTTCGTATGGAGCACCGAAATTGTAGATGAAATTGAGATTTCATATGGAGCACCGAAATTTGTATGAAAAATCGACTTTTCGTATGGAGCACCGAAATTATAGGTGAAATTGAGATTTCATATGGAGCACCGAAATTTGTATGAAAAATCGACTTTTCGTATGGAGCACCGAAATTATAGGTGAAATTGAGATTTCATATGGAGCACCGAAATTTGTATGAAAAATCGACTTTTCGTATGGAGCACCGAAATTATATAGATGAAAATATACGAGTTTTCATATGGAGCACTGGAAATTGTAGATGAAATTGAGATTTCATATGGAGCACCGAAATTTGTATGAAAAATCGACTTTTCGTATGGAGCACCGAAATTATAGATGAAATTGAGATTTCATATGGAGCACCGAAATTAGTAGGTGAAATTGATATTTCATATGGAGCACCGAAATTTGTATGAAAAATCGACTTTTCGTATGGAGCACCGAAATTATAGGTGAAATTGAGATTTCATATGGAGCACCGAAATTTGTATGAAAAATCGACTTTTCGGCGAAAATGAAATTGAGATTTCGTATGGAGCACCGAAATTATAGGTGAAATTGAGATTTCATATGGAGCACCGAAATTTGTATGAAAAATCGACTTTTCGTATGGAGCACCGAAATTATAGGTGAAATTGAGATTTCATATGGAGCACCGAAATTTGTATGAAAAATCGACTTTTCATATGGAGTACCGAAATTTGTATGAAAAATCGACTTTTCGTATGGAGCACCGAAATTATAGGTGAAATTGAGATTTCATATGGAGCACCGAAATTTGTATGAAAAATCGACTTTTCGTATGGAGCACCGAAATTATATGAAATTGAGATTTCATATGGAGCACCGAAATTTATATGAAAAATCGATTTTTCATATGGAGTACCGAAATTTGTATGAAAAATCGACTTTTCGTATGGAGCACCGAAATTATAGGTGAAATTGAGATTTCATATGGAGCACCGAAATTTGTATGAAAAATCGACTTTTCATATGGAGCACCGAAATTTGTATGAAAAATCGACTTTTCGTATGGAGCACCGAAATTATAGGTGAAATTGAGATTTCATATGGAGCACCGAAATTTGTATGAAAAATCGACTTTTCGTATGGAGCACCGAAATTATAGGTGAAATTGAGATTTCATATGGAGCACCGAAATTTGTATGAAAAATCGACTTTTCGTATGGAGCACCGAAATTATAGGTGAAATTGAGATTTCATATGGAGCACCGAAATTTGTATGAAAAATCGACTTTTCGTATGGAGCACCGAAATTATAGGTGAAATTGAGATTTCATATGGAGCACCGAAATTTGTATGAAAAATCGACTTTTCGTATGGAGCACCGAAATTATAGGTGAAATTGAGATTACATATGGAGCACCGAAATTATAGGAGAAATTGATATCTCATATGGAGTACCGAAATTTGTATGAAAAATCGATTTTTCGTATGGAGCACCGAAATTGTAGGTGAAATTGACGTTTCATATGGAGCACCAAATTGTATGAAAAATCGACTTTTCATATGGAGCACCGAAATTTGTATGAAAAATCGACTTTTCGTATGGAGCACCGAAATTATAGGTGAAATTGAGATTTCATATGGAGCACCGAAATTTGTAAGAAAAATCGACTTTTCGTATGGAGCACCGAAATTGTAGATGAAATTGAGATTTCATATGGAGCACCGAAATTTGTATGAAAAATCGACTTTTCGTATGGAGCACCGAAATTATAGGTGAAATTGAGATTTCATATGCCAACAAAATTGTATGAAAAATCGACTTTTCATATGGAGCACCGAAATTTGTATGAAAAATCGACTTTTCGTATGGAGCACCGAAATTATAGGTGAAATTGAGATTTCATATGGAGCACCGAAATTTGTATGAAAAATCGACTTTTCGTATGGAGCACCGAAATTTGTATGAAAATCGACTTTTCGTATGGAGCACCGAAATTATATGAAATTGAGATTTCATATGGAGCTACCGAAATTTGTATGAAAAATCGACTTTTCGTATGGAGCACTCGAAATTATAGGTGAAATTGAGATTTCATATGGAGCACCGAAATTTGTATGAAAAATCGACTTTTCGTATGGAGCACCGAAATTATAGATGAAATTGAGATTTCATATGGAGCACCGAAATTTGTATGAAAAATCGACTTTTCGTATGGAGCACCGAAAATTAGATTCATATGGAGCACCGAAATTTGTATGAAAATCGACTTTTCATATGGAGCACCGAAATTTGTATGAAAAATCGACTTTTCGTATGGAGCACCGAAATTATAGGTGAAATTGAGATTTCATATGGAGCACCGAAATTTGTATGAAAAATCGACTTTTCGTATGGAGCACCGAAATTATAGGTGAAATTGAGATTTCATATGGAGCACCGAAATTCCTATGGTGAAAATGGACTGTATTATAATGGAGATTCAGATGAAATTTGTATGAAAAATCGACTTTTCGTATGGAGCACCGAAATTGTAGGTGAAATTGAGATTTCATATGGAGCACCGAAATTTGTATGAAAATATCGACATAAGGTTTCATATGTGAGAACACGGGAATTTGAGAGAAGAGTAAAAATGAATTTTTTATGAAACAAATTTTTTTCTCTCTCGGCCACCATAGACCTTATAGATGTTTTTGCCACCTTTCCGTAATATGCACTTTTTTCATATGAAATTTTGCATATTTTGTGGAAATCACCCTCCTAAACCATATATTATTGAAATATATGGGTTAATATCATTTATATATTATATGAAATACCATGAGAATATTTATCATATGAAAGAAGAAAAAAAATTTTTTATGAAAAATCGACTTTTCATATGGAGCACCGAAATTTGTATGAAAAATCGACATATTTTTCGTATGGAGCACCGAAATTATAGGTGAAATTGAGATTTCATATGGAGCACCGAAATTTGTATGAAAAATCGACTTTTCGTATGGAGCACCGAAATTATAGGTGAAATTGAGATTTCATATGGAGCACCGAAATTGTATGAAATGAATCTGGACTTTTCATATGGAGCACCGAAATTTGTAGGAATGAAATTGATATTTTCTATATGGAGCACCGAAATTAGTATGAAAAATTGACATTTCGTATGGAGCACCGAAATTGTAGATGAAATTGAGATTTCATATGGAGCACCGAAATTTGTATGAAAAATCGACTTTTCATATGGAGCACCGAAATTTGTATGAAAAATCGACTTTTCGTATGGAGCACCGAAATTATAGGTGAAATTGAGATTTCATATGGAGCACCGAAATTTGTATGAAAAATCGACTTTTCGTATGGAGCACCGAAATTGTAATGAAATTGACATTTCATATGGAGCACCGAAATTTATAGGTGAAATTAATTTCATATGGAGCACCGAAATTTGTATGAAAAATCGACTTTTCGTATGGAGCACCGAAATTATAGGTGAAATTGAGATTTCATATGGAGCACCGAAATTTGTATGAAAAATCGACTTTTCGTATGGAGCACCGAAATTTGTATGTGAAATTGAGATTTCATATGGAGCACCGAAATTATAGGTGAAATTGATATTTCATATGGAGCACCGAAATTTGTATGAAAAATTGACTTTTCGTATGGAGCACCGAAATTATAGGTGAAATTGAGATTTCATATGGAGCACCGAAATTTGTATGAAAAATCGACTTTTCGTATGGAGCACCGAAATTGTAGATGAAATTGAGATTTCATATGGAGCACCGAAATTTGTATGAAAAATCGACTTTTCATATGGAGCACCGAAATTATAGGTAAATTGAGATTTCATATGGAGCACCGAAATTTGTATGAAAAATCGACTTTTCGTATGGAGCACCGAAATTATAGATGAAATTGATCGATTTTCATATGGAGCACCGAAATTTGTATGAAAAATCGACTTTTCGTATGGAGCACCGAAATTATAGGTGAAATTGAGATTTCATATGGAGCACCGAAATTTGTATGAAAAATCGACTTTTCGTATGGAGCACCGAAATTATAGTGAAATTGAGATTTCATATGGAGCACCGAAATTTGTATGAAAAATCGACTTTTCGTATGGAGCACCGAAATTATAGATGAAATTGAGATTTCATATGGAGCACCGAAATTTAGGAAATCGACTTTCGTATGGAGCACCGAAATTTTAGAAAAATCGACTTTTCATATGGAGCACCGAAATTTGTATGAAAAATCGACTTTTCGTATGGAGCACCGAAATTATAGGTGAAATTGAGATTTCATATGGAGCACCGAAATTTGTATGAAAAATCGACTTTTCGTATGGAGCACCGAAATTATAGGTGAAATTGAGATTTCATATGGAGCACCGAAATTTGTATGAAAAATCGACTTTTCGTATGGAGCACCGAAATTATAGATGAAATTGAGATTTCATATGGAGCACCGAAATTTGTATGAAAAATCGACTTTTCATATGGAGCACCGAAATTTGTATGAAAAATCGACTTTTCGTATGGAGCACCGAAATTATAGGTGAAATTGAGATTTCATATGGAGCACCGAAATTTGTATGAAAAATCGACTTTTCGTATGGAGCACCGAAATTATAGTATGAAAAATCGACTTTTCGTATGGAGCACCGAAATTATAGGTGAAATTGAGATTTCATATGGAGCACCGAAATTTGTATGAAAAATCGACTTTTCGTATGGAGCACCGAAATTATAGGTGAAATTGAGATTTCATATGGAGCACCGAAATTTGTATGAAAAATCGACTTTTCGTATGGAGCACCGAAATTATAGGTGAAATTGAGATTTCATATGGAGCACCGAAATTTGTATGAAAAATCGACTTTTCATATGGAGCACCGAAATTTGTATGAAAAATCGACTTTTCATATGGAGCACCGAAATTATATGAAAAATTGACTTTTCATATGGAGCACCGAAATTTTAGGTAAAATCGACTTTCATATGAACATCGATTTCATATGGAGCACCGAAATTTGTATGGAGCATCGAAATTATAGGTGAAATTGAGATTTCATATGGAGCACCGAAATTATAGGTGAAATTGAGATTTCATATGGAGCACCGAAATTTGTATGAAAAATCGACTTTTCGTATGGAGCACCGAAATTATAGATGAAATTGAGATTTCATATGGAGCACCGAAATTTGTATGAAAAATCGACTTTTCATATGGAGCTCCGAAATTTGTATGAAAAATCGACTTTTCGTATGGATCACCGAAATTATAGGTGAAATAGAGATTTCTTATGGAGCACCGAAATTTGTATGGAAAATCGATTTTTCATATGGAGCACCGAAATTTGTATGAAAAATCGACTTTTCGTATGGAGCACCGAAATTATAGGTGAAATTGAGATTTCATATCGAGCACCGAAATTGATATGTGAAATTCGATATTTCATATGGAGCACCGAAATTCTATATGAAAAATCGACTTTTCATACAAATTTCGGTGCTCCATATGAAAAATCGATTTTTCATATGGAGTTCCGAAATTCCATATGAAAATCGATATTTCATATGAAGTCATTCGAAATTCTGTATGAAAAATCGACTTTTCATATGGAGCACCGAAAGCTCCATATGAAATCTCAATTTCACCTATAATTTCGGTGCTCCATACGAAAAGTCGATTTTTCATACAAATTTCGATACTCCATATGAAAACTCGAATTTCATCTACAATTTCGGTGCTCCATACGAAAAGTCGACTTTTCATATCGGAGCACCGAAATTATAGGTGAAATTGAGATCTTTTTGAGCACCGAAATTTGTATGAAAAATCGACTTTTCGTACGGATGCATCGAAATTCATATGATGAAATTCGATTTTCATACTAAATTTCGGTAGCTCCATATGAAAAGTCGATTTTTCATACAAATTTCGGTGCTCCATATGAAATCTCAATTTCATCTATAATTTCGGTGCTCCATACGAAAAGTCGATTTTTCATACAAATTTCGGTGCTCCATATGAAATCTCAATTTCACCTATAATTTCGGTGCTCCATACGAAAAGTCGATTTTTCATACAAATTTCGGTGCTCCATATGAAATGTCAATTTCACCTATAATTTCGGTGCTCCATACGAAAAGTCGATTTTTCATACAAATTTCGGTGCTCCATATGAAAAGTCGATTTTTCATACAAATTTCGGTGCTCCATATGAAATCTCAATTTCATCTATAATTTCGGTGCTCCATACGAAAAGTCGATTTTTCATACAAATTTCGGTGCTCCATAAGAAATCTCAATTTCATAAACAATTTCGGTGCTCCATACGAAAAGTCGATTTTTCATACAAATTTCGGTGGTCCATATGAAATGTCAATTTAACCTATAATTTCGGTGCTCCATACGAAAAGTCGATTTTTCATACAAATTTCGGTGCTCCATATGAGAAGTCGATTTTCCATATGAAATCTCAATTTCACCTATAATTTCGGTGCTCCATACGAAAAGTCGATTTTTCATACAAATTTCGGTGCTCCATATGAAATGTCAATTTAACCTATAATTTCGGTGCTCCATACGAAAAGTCGATTTTTCATACAACTTTCGGTGCTCCATATGAAAAGTCGATTTTTCATAAAAATTTCGGTGCTCCATATGAAATATCAATTTCACCTATAATTTCGGTGCTCGATATGAAATCTCAATTTCACCTAGAATTTCGGTGCTCCATACGAAAAGTCGATTTTTCATACAAATTTCGGTGCTCCATATGAAAAGTCGATTTTCCATACAAATTTCGGTGCTCCATAAGAAATCTCTATTTCACCTATAATTTCGGTGATCCATACGAAAAGTCGATTTTTCATACAAATTTCGGAGCTCCATATGAAAGGTCGATTTTTCATACAAATTTCGGTGCTCCATATGAAATCTCAATTTCATCTACAATTTCGGTGCTCCATACGAAAAGTCGATTTTTCATACAAATTTCGGTGCTCCATATGAAATCTCAATTTCACCTATAATTTCGGTGCTCGATATGAAATCTCAATTTCACCTATAATTTCGGTGCTCCATACGAAAAGTCGATTTTTCATACAAATTTCGGTGCTCCATATGAAAAGTCGATTTTTCATACAAATTTCGGTGCTCCATATGAAAAGTCGATTTTCCATACAAATTTCGGTGCTCCATATGAAAAGTCGATTTTCCATACAAATTTCGGTGCTCCATATGAAATCTCAATTTCATCTACAATTTCGGTGCTCCATACGAAAAGTCGATTTTTCATACAAATTTCGGTACTCCATATGAAATCTCAATTTCACCTATAATTTCGGTGCTCCATACGAAAAGTCAATTTTTCATACAAATTTCGGTGCTCCATATGAAAAGTCGATTTTCCATACAAATTTCGGTGCTCCATATGAAATCTCAATTTCATCTACAATTTCGGTGCTCCATACGAAAAGTCGATTTTCCATACAAATTTCGGTACTCCATATGAAAAGTCGATTTTTCATACAAATTTCGGTGCTCCATATGAAATCTCAATTTCACCTATAATTTCGGTGCTCCATACGAAAAGTCGATATTTCATACAAATTTCGGTGCTCCATATGAAATCTCAATTTCACCTATAATTTCGGTGCTCCATACGAAAAGTCAATTTTTCATACAAATTTCGGTGCTCCATATGAAATATCCATTTCACCTATAATTTCGGTGCTCCATATGAAATCTCAATTTCATATATAAATTCGGTGCTCCATACGAAAAGTCGATTTTTCATACAAATTTCGGTGCTCCATACGAAAAGTCGATTTTTCATACAAATTTCGGTGCTCCATATGAAAAGTCGATTTTTCATACAAATTTCGGTGCTCCATATGAAATCTCAATTTCATCTATAATTTCGGTGCTCCATACGAAAAGTCGATTTTTCATACAAATTTCGGTGCTCCATATGAAAAGTCAATTTAACCTATAATTTCGGTGCTCCATACGAAAAGTCGATTTTTCATACAAATTTCGGTACTCCATATGAAATATCAATTTCACCTATAATTTCGGAGCTCCATATGAAATCTCAATTTCATCTATAATTTCGGTGCTCCATACGAAAAGTCGATTTTTCATACAAATTTCGGTGCTCCATATGAAAAGTCGATTTTTCATACAAATTTCGGTGCTCCATATGAAAAGTCGATTTTTCATACAAATTTCGGTGCTCCATATGAAATCTCAATTTCATCTACAATTTCGGTGCTCCATATGAAAAGTCGATTTTTCATACAAATTTCGGTGCTCCATATGAAATCTCAATTTCATCTACAATTTCGGTGCTCCATACGAAAAGTCGATTTTTCATACAAATTTCGGTGCTCCATATGAAATCTCAATTTCATCTACAATTTCGGTGCTCCATACGAAAAGTCAATTTTTCATACAAATTTCGGTGCTCCATATGAAATATCCATTTCACCTATAATTTCGGTGCTCCATATGAAATCTCAATTTCATCTACAATTTCGGTGCTCCATACGAAAAGTCGATTTTTCATACAAATTTCGGTGCTCCATATGAAATGTCAATTTAACCTATAATTTCGGTGCTCCATACGAAAAGTCGATTTTTCATACAAATTTCGGTGCTCCATATGAAATGTCAATTTAACCTATAATTTCGGTGCTCCATACGAAAAGTCGATTTTTCATACAACTTTCGGTGCTCCATATGAAAAGTCGATTTTTCATACAAATTTCGGTGCTCCATATGAAATCTCAATTTCACCTATAATTTCGGTGCTCCATACGAAAAGTCAATTTTTCATACAAATTTCGGTACTCCATATGAAATATCCATTTCACCTATAATTTCGGTGCTCGATATGAAATCTCAATTTCATATATAATTTCGGTGCTCCATACGAAAAGTCGATTTTTCATACAAATTTCGGAGCTCCATATGAAATCTCAATTTCACCTATAATTTCGGTGCTCCATACGAAAAGTCGATTTTTCATACAAATTTCGGTGCTCCATATGAAAAGTCGATTTTTCATACAAATTTCGGTGCTCCATATGAAATCTCAATTTCATCTACAATTTCGGTGCTCCATACGAAAAGTCGATATTTCATACAAATTTCGGTGCTCCATATGAAATATCCATTTCACCTATAATTTCGGTGCTCGATATGAAATCTCAATTTCATATATAATTTCGGTGCTCCATACGAAAAGTCGATTTTTCATACAAATTTCGGAGCTCCATATGAAATCTCAATTTCATCTACAATTTCGGTGCTCCATACGAAAAGTCGATTTTTCATACAAATTTCGGTGCTCCATATGAAATCTCAATTTCACCTATAATTTCGGTGCTGCATACGAAAAGTCGATTTTTCTTACAAATTTCGGTGCTCCATATAAAATCTCAATTTCACCTATAATTTCGGTGCTGCATACGAAAAGTCGATTTTTCTTACAAATTTCGGTGCTCCATATAAAATCTCAATTTCACCTATAATTTCGGTGCTCGATATGAAATCTCAATTTCACCTATAATTTCGGTGCTCCATATGAAATCTCAATTTCACCTATAATTTCGGTGCTCCTTACGAAAAGTCGATTTTTCATACAAATTTCGGAGCTCCATATGAAATATCAATTTCACCTATAATTTCGGAGCTCCATATGAAATGTCAATTTCACCTAGAATTTCGCTGCTACATACGAAAAGTCGATTTTTCATACAAATTTCGGTGCTCCATATGAAAAGTCGATTTTTCAAAAAAAAATTTTTTCACTCTTCTTTCATATGATAAATATTCCTTATGGTATTTCATATAATATATAAATGATATTAACCCATATATTTCAATAATATATGGTTTAGGAGTGATTTCCACAAAATATGCAAAATTTCATATGAAAAAAGTGCATATTACGGAAGAGGTGGCAAAAAACATATATAAGGGCTATGGTGGCCCGAGAGAGAAAAAAAAATTTGTTTAAAAAAAATTATTTTTACTCTTCTCTCAAATGATAAATATACCTTATGGTATTTCATACAAATCGGTGCTCCATATGAAATCTCAATTTCACCTATAATTTCGGTGCTCCATACGAAAAGTCGATTTTTCATACAAATTTCGGTGCTCCATATGAAATCTCAATTTCATCTACAATTTCGGTGCTCCATACGAAAAGTCGATTTTTCATACAAATTTCGGTGCTCCATATGAAATCTCAATTTCACCTATAATTTCGGTGCTCCATATGAAATCTCAATTTCACCTATAATTTCGGTGCTCCATACGAAAAGTCGATTTTTCATACAAATTTCGGTGCTCCATATGAAAAGTCGATTTTTCATACAAATTTCGGTGCTCCATATGAAAAGTCGATTTTCCATACAAATTTCGGTGCTCCATATGAAAAGTCGATTTTCCATACAAATTTCGGTGCTCCATAAGAAATCTCTATTTCACCTATAATTTCGGTGATCCATACGAAAAGTCGATTTTTCATACAAATTTCGGAGCTCCATATGAAAGGTCGATTTTTCATACAAATTTCGGTGCTCCATATGAAATCTCAATTTCATCTATAATTTCGGTGCTCCATACGAAAAGTCGATTTTTCATACAAATTTCGGTGCTCCATATGAAATCTCAATTTCACCTATAATTTCGGTGCTCCATACGAAAAGTCGATTTTTCATACAAATTTCGGTGCTCCATATGAAATCTCAATTTCACCTATAATTTCGGTGCTCCATACGAAAAGTCGATTTTTCATACAAATTTCGGTGCTCCATATGAAAAGTCGATTTTTCATACAAATTTCGGTGCTCCATATGAAAAGTCGATTTTTCATACAAATTTCGGTGCTCCATATGAAATCTCAATTTCACCTACAATTTCGGTGCTCCATACGAAAAGTCGATTTTTCATACAAATTTCGGTGCTCCATATGAAAAGTCGATTTTTCATACAAATTTCGGTGCTCCATATGAAATCTCAATTTCACCTATAATTTCGGTGCTCCATACGAAAAGTCGATTTTTCATACAAATTTCGGTGCTCCATATGAAATCTCAATTTCATCTACAATTTCGGTGCTCCATACGAAAAGTCGATTTTTCATACAAATTTCGGTGCTCCATATGAAATATCAATTTCACCTATAATTTCGGTGCTCCATACGAAAAGTCGATTTTTCATACAAATTTCGGTGCTCCATATGAAAAGTCGATTTTTCATACAAATTTCGGTGCTCCATATGAAATCTCAATTTCACCTATAATTTCGGTGCTCCATACGAAAAGTCGATTTTTCATACAAATTTCGGTGCTCCATATGAAATGTCAATTTCACCTATAATTTCGGTGCTCCATATGAAATCTCAATTTCATCTATAATTTCGGTGCTCCATACGAAAAGTCGATTTTTCATACAAATTTCGGTGCTCCATATGAAATCTCAATTTCACCTATAATTTCGGTGCTCCATACGAAAAGTCGATTTTTCATACAAATTTCGGTGCTCCATATGAAATATCAATTTCACCTATAATTTCGGTGCTCCATATGAAATCTCAATTTCATCTACAATTTCGGTGCTCCATACGAAAAGTCGATTTTTCATACAAATTTCGGTGCTCCATATGAAATCTCAATTTCACCTATAATTTCGGTGCTCCATACGAAAAGTCGATTTTTCATACAAATTTCGGTGCTCCATATGAAATGTCAATTTCACCTATAATTTCGGTGCTCCATACGAAAAGTCGATTTTTCATACAAATTTCGGTGCTCCATATGAAAAGTCGATTTTTCATACAAATTTCGGTGCTCCATATGAAATCTCAATTTCACCTATAATTTCGGTGCTCCATACGAAAAGTCGATTTTTCATACAAATTTCGGTGCTCCATATGAAATGTCAATTTCACCTATAATTTCGGTGCTCCATACGAAATCTCAATTTCATACATAATTTCGGTGCTCCATACGAAAAGTCGATTTTTCATACAAATTTCGGTGCTCCATATGAAATCTCAATTTCACCTATAATTTCGGTGCTCCATACGAAAAGTCGATTTTTCATACAACTTTCGGTGCTCCATATGAAAAGTCGATTTTTCATACAAATTTCGGTGCTCCATATGAAATCTCAATTTCATCTATAATTTCGGTGCTCCATACGAAAAGTCGATTTTTCATACAAATTTCGGTGCTCCATATGAAATATCAATTTCACCTATAATTTCGGTGCTCCATATGAAATCTCAATTTCATCTACAATTTCGGTGCTCCATACGAAAAGTCGATATTTCATACAAATTTCGGTGCTCCATATGAAATCCCAATTTCACCTATAATTTCGGTGCTCCATACGAAAAGTCAATTTTTCATACAAATTTCGGTGCTCCATATGAAATATCCATTTCACCTATAATTTCGGTGCTCGATATGAAATCTCAATTTCATATATAATTTCGGTGCTCCATACGAAAAGTCGATTTTTCATACAAATTTCGGAGCTCCATATGAAATCTCAATTTCACCTATAATTTCGGTGCTCCATACGAAAAGTCGATTTTTCATACAAATTTCGGTGCTCCATATGAAATCTCAATCACCTAAATTTCGGTGCTCCATACGAAAAGTCGATTTTTCATACAAATTTCGGTGCTCCATATGAAATCTCAATTTCACCTACAATTTCGGTGCTCCATACGAAAAGTCGATTTTTCATACAAATTTCGGTGCTCCATATGAAATATCCATTTCACCTATAATTTCGGTGCTCGATATGAAATCTCAATTTCACCTATAATTTCGGTGCTCCATATGAAATCTCAATTTCACCTATAATTTCGGTGCTCCATACGAAAAGTCGATTTTTCATACAAATTTCGGTGCTCCATATGAAATCTCAATTTCACCTATAATTTCGGAGCTCCATATGAAATGTCAATTTCACCTATAATTTCGCTGCTACATACGAAAAGTCGATTTTTCATACAAATTTCGGTGCTCCATATGAAAAGTCGATTTTTCAAAAAAAAATTTTTTCACTCTTCTTTCATATGATAAATATTCCTTATGGTATTTCATATAATATATAAATGATATTAACCCATATATTTCAATAATATATGGTTTAGGAGTGATTTCCACAAAATATGCAAAATTTCATATGAAAAAAGTGCATATTACGGAAGAGGTGGCAAAAAACATATATAAGGGCTATGGTGGCCCGAGAGAGAAAAAAAAAATTTGTTTAAAAAAAATTATTTTTACTCTTCTCTCAAATTATAAATAAACCTTATGGTATTTCATACAAATCGGTGCTCCATATGAAATCTCAATTTCACCTATAATTTCGGTACTCCATACGAAAAGTCGATTTTTCATACAAATTTCGGTGCTCCATATGAAATCTCAATTTCATCTACAATTTCGGTGCTCCATACGAAAAGTCGATTTTTCATACAAATTTCGGTGCTCCATATGAAATATCAATTTCACCTATAATTTCGGTGCTCCATACGAAAAGTCGATTTTTCATACAAATTTCGGTGCTCCATATGAAAAGTCGATTTTTCATACAAATTTCGGTGCTCCATATGAAATCTCAATTTCATCTATAATTTCGGTGCTCCATACGAAAAGTCGATTTTTCATACAAATTTCGGTGCTCCATAAGAAATCTCAATTTCATAAACAATTTCGGTGCTTCATACGAAAAGTCGATTTTTCATACAAATTTCGGTGCTCCATATGAAATGTCAATTTAACCTATAATTTCGGTGCTCCATACGAAAAGTCGATTTTTCATACAAATTTCGGTGCTCCATATGAGAAGTCGATTTTCCATATGAAATCTCAATTTCACCTATAATTTCGGTGCTCCATACGAAAAGTCGATTTTTCATACAAATTTCGGTGCTCCATATGAAATATCAATTTCACCTATAATTTCGGTGCTCGATATGAAATCTCAATTTCACCTATAATTTCGGTGCTCCATACGAAAAGTCGATTTTTCATACAAATTTCGGTGCTCCATATGAAAAGTCGATTTTCCATACAAATTTCGGTGCTCCATAAGAAATGTCTATTTCACCTATAATTTCGGTGCTCCATACGAAAAGTCGATTTTTCATACAAATTTCGGAGCTCCATATGAAAGGTCGATTTTTCATACAAATTTCGGTGCTCCATATGAAATCTCAATTTCATCTACAATTTCGGTGCTCCATACGAAAAGTCGATTTTTCATACAAATTTCGGTGCTCCATATGAAATCTCAATTTCACCTATAATTTCGGTGCTCGATATGAAATCTCAATTTCACCTATAATTTCGGTGCTCCATACGAAAAGTCGATTTTTCATACAAATTTCGGTGCTCCATATGAAAAGTCGATTTTTCATACAAATTTCGGTGCTCCATATGAAAAGTCGATTTTCCATACAAATTTCGGTGCTCCATATGAAAAGTCGATTTTCCATACAAATTTCGGTGCTCCATATGAAATCTCAATTTCATCTACAATTTCGGTCGATTTTTCATACAAATTTCGGTACTCCATATGAAATCTCAATTTCACCTATAATTTCGGTGCTCCATACGAAAAGTCAATTTTTCATACAAATTTCGGTGCTCCATATGAAAAGTCGATTTTTCATACAAATTTCGGTGCTCCATATGAAATCTCAATTTCATCTACAATTTCGGTGCTCCATACGAAAAGTCGATTTTTCATTAAAATTTCGGTGCTCCATATGAAATATCAATTTCACCTATAATTTCGGTGCTCCATACGAAAAGTCGATTTTTCATACAAATTTCGGTGCTCCATATGAAAAGTCGATTTTTCATACAAATTTCGGTGCTCCATATGAAATCTCAATTTCATCTATAATTTCGGTGCTCCATACGAAATGTCGATTTTTCATACAAATTTCGGTGCTCCATAAGAAATCTCAATTTCATAAACAATTTCGGTGCTTTATACGAAAAGTCGATTTTTCATACAAATTTCGGTGCTCCATATGAAATGTCAATTTAACCTATAATTTCGGTGCTCCATACGAAAAGTCGATTTTTCATACAAATTTCGGTGCTCCATATGAAATATCCATTTCACCTATAATTTCGGTGCTCGATATGAAATCTCAATTTCATATATAATTTCGGTGCTCCATACGAAAAGTCGATTTTTCATACAAATTTCGGTGCTCCATATGAAAAGTCGATTTTTCATACAAATTTCGGTGCTCCATATGAAATCTCAATTTCATCTACAATTTCGGTGCTCCATACGAAAAGTCAATTTTTCATACAAATTTCGGTGCTCCATATGAAATATCCATTTCACCTATAATTTCGGTGCTCGATATGAAATCTCAATTTCATATATAATTTCGGTGCTCCATACGAAAAGTCGATTTTTCATACAAATTTCGGAGCTCCATATGAAATCTCAATTTCATCTACAATTTCGGTGCTCCATACGAAAAGTCGATTTTTCATACAAATTTCGGTGCTCCATATGAAATCTCAATTTCATCTACAATTTCGGTGCTCCATACGAAAAGTCGATTTTTCATACAAATTTCGGTGCTCCATATAAAATCTCAATTTCACCTATAATTTCGGTGCTCCATACGAAAAGTCGATTTTTCTTACAAATTTCGGTGCTCCTTATAAAATCTCAATTTCACCTATAATTTCGGTGCTCGATATGAAATCTCAATTTCACCTATAATTTCGGTGCTCCATATGAAATCTCAATTTCACCTATAATTTCGGTGCTCCTTACGAAAAGTCGATTTTTCATACAAATTTCGGAGCTCCATATGAAATATCAATTTCACCTATAATTTCGGAGCTCCATATGAAATGTCAATTTCACCTATAATTTCGCTGCTACATACGAAAAGTCGATTTTTCATACAAATTTCGGTGCTCCATATGAAAAGTCGATTTTTCAAAAAAAAATTTTTTCACTCTTCTTTCATATGATAAATATTGGTATTTCATATAATATATAAATGATATTAACCCATATATTTCAATAATATATGGTTTAGGAGTGATTTCCACAAAATATGCAAAATTTCATATGAAAAAAGTGCATTTTACGGAAGAGGTGGCAAAAAACATATATAAGGGCTATGGTGGCCCGAGAGAGAAAAAAAAAATTTGTTTAAAAAAAATTATTTTTACTCTTCTCTCAAATTATAAATATACCTTATGGTATTTCATACAAATCGGTGCTCCATATGAAATCTCAATTTCACCTATAATTTCGGTGCTCCATACGAAAAGTCGATTTTTCATACAAATTTCGGTGCTCCATATGAAAAGTCGATTTTTCATACAAATTTCGGTGCTCCATATGAAATCTCAATTTCATCTATAATTTCGGTGCTCCATACGAAATGTCGATTTTTCATACAAATTTCGGTGCTCCATAAGAAATCTCAATTTCATAAACAATTTCGGTGCTTTATACGAAAAGTCGATTTTTCATACAAATTTCGGTGCTCCATATGAAATGTCAATTTAACCTATAATTTCGGTGCTCCATACGAAAAGTCGATTTTTCATACAAATTTCGGTGCTCCATATGAAATATCCATTTCACCTATAATTTCGGTGCTCGATATGAAATCTCAATTTCATATATAATTTCGGTGCTCCATACGAAAAGTCGATTTTTCATACAAATTTCGGTGCTCCATATGAAATCTCAATTTCATCTACAATTTCGGTGCTCCATACGAAAAGTCAATTTATCATACAAATTTCGGTGCTCCATATGAAATATCCATTTCACCTATAATTTCGGTGCTCGATATGAAATCTCAATTTCATATATAATTTCGGTGCTCCATACGAAAAGTCGATTTTTCATACAAATTTCGGTGCTCCATATGAAATCTCAATTTCACCTATAATTTCGGTGCTCCATACGAAAAGTCGATTTTTCATACAAATTTCGGTGCTCCATATGAAATCTCAATTTCACCTATAATTTCGGTGCTCCATACGAAAAGTCGATTTTTCATACAAATTTCGGTGCTCCATATGAAATTTCAATTTCACCTATAATTTCGGTGCTCCATACGAAAAGTCGATTGTTCATACAAATTTCAGTGCTCCATATGAAATCTCAATTTCACCTATAATTTCGGTGCTCCATACGAAAAGTCGATTTTTCATACAAATTTCGGTGCTCCATATGAAATCTCAATTTCACCTATAATTTCGGTGCTCCATACGAAAAGTCGATTTTTCATACAAATTTCGGTGGTCCATATGAAAAGTCGATTTTTCATACAAATTTCGGTGGTCCATATGAAAAGTCGATTTTTCATACAAATTTCGGTGCTCCATATGAAATTTCAATTTCACCTATAATTTCGGTGCTCCATACGAAAAGTCGATTGTTCATACAAATTTCAGTGCTCCATATGAAATCTCAATTTCACCTATAATTTCGGTGCTCCATACGAAAAGTCGATTTTTCATACAAATTTCGGTGCTCCATATGAAATCTCAATTTCACCTATAATTTCGGTGCTCCATACGAAAAGTCGATTTTTCATACAAATTTCGGTGGTCCATATGAAAAGTCGATTTTTCATACAAATTTCGGTGCTCCATATGAAATTTTGCACATAACTTGCACATATGTTAGACTCCTTGGTCCGTGTTTCAAGACGGGTCCCGAAGGTATCCTGAATCTTTCGCATTGTTAATCATACAAGTGCATATAATAAACACAAAAATCAATGATAATTATGCCATTATATAATTCCGAAAAATTAACGCACTGTAATCTTATAAATCTATCAGCACTTTATCAAATTTATAGCATTTATAATGTGTTAAAGTGCAAGCACTCTAATTGTTATAAACTAATTGCCATAATTTTATGATAAATTTATATATGCTAATAGATTACAATGTCCTTATATGGAAAAAATGCACACTATCATTTTAATATTGTTTAAATATCAAAATTCTAATGATGAATTTTCCATAACGGATATTCAGGTTCATCGGGCTTAACCTCTAAGCAGTTTCACGTACTATTTAACTCTCTATTCAGAGTTCTTTTCAACTTTCCCTCACGGTACTTGTTTACTATCGGTCTCATGGTCATATTTAGTTTTAGATGGAGTTTACCACCCACTTAGTGCTGCACTATCAAGCAACACGACTCTTCGGAAACATCATCTAGTAATCATTAACGTTATACGGGCCTGGCACCCTCTATGGGTAAATGGCCTTATTTAAGAAGGACTTAAATCGTTAATTTCTCATACTAGAAATTTGATGTTCCATACACTGCATCTCACATTTGCCATTTAGACAAAGTGACTTAGTGCTGAACTGATTTCTTTTCGCTCGCCGCTACTAAGAAAATCCTTGTTAGTTTCTTTTCCTCCCCTAATTAATATGCTTAAATTCAGGGGGTAGTCCCACATGAGTTGAGGTTGTATAAAACAATTTCAATTGAACAAATCTAATTGCTCAATATAATGGATACTACTATTATTATTTTTATTGAAGATAATTTTTATTTATATCCACACTTCTTTTTTCTCTTATCGCATCATTAATAAGATGCAATTCTAGTGAAAAAAAAATATATACATTTTTCTTTCTTTTATGCTAGACCTTCCTCAGTATTATATTTGATTTGAAAAAAAAAAAAAAGAAGAAATATATCTTCAATTTTCTCATACAAATTCTATATATATTACCAATTGAGAGAGTTATAGTACCTTCCATTTATGTTAATATTATGAATATTGTTTTTAAACGATGGTTTATATATATATAATAATAATATATTAAATAATATTCCAACGAATAAAACATATATATATCCAATAATATACCATGTGCTTAAAAATTTCGAAAAATCTTTAAACAACTAAATTAGCATAGTCTCACAACCCTCAACCATATGTAGTCCAAGCAGCACTATAAAATTAATTAAAGTACATAACAGCATGGACTGCGATATGCGTTCAAAATGTCGATGTTCATGTGTCCTGCAGTTCACACGATGACGCACAGTTTGCTGCGTTCTTCATCGACCCATGAGCCGAGTGATCCACCGCTTAGAGTGATATCTTTGTTTTTTTGTTTTATTTCATTGCGTCAAAATCATATTTATTGAAAGAAATTAAAAATACACCATTTTACTGGCATATATCAATTCCTTCAATAAAAAATA
>JAWNPI010000002.1:0-12825 GCA_035047625.1 Drosophila mettleri | reverse complement strand
GAACTGGGAGTGGGTAATTTACGCGCCTGCTGCCTTCCTTAGATGTGGTAGCCGTTTCTCAGGCTCCCTCTCCGGAATCGAACCCTGATTCCCCGTTACCCGTTGCAACCATGGTAGTCCTAGATACTACCATCAAAAGTTGATAGGGCAGACATTTGAAAGATCTGTCGTCGGTACAAGACCATACGATCTGCATGTTATCTAGAGTTCAACCAATGTAACGATCAAATGATCGCTTGGTTTTAGCCTAATAAAAGCACACGTTCCAAAAGGTCCGTGTTTTAATTGCATGTATTAGCTCTAGAATTACCACAGTTATCCAAGTAACTGTTAACGATCTAAGGAACCATAACTGATATAATGAGCCTTTTGCGGTTTCACTTTTAATTCGTTTGTACTTAGACATGCATGGCTTAATCTTTGAGACAAGCATATAACTACTGGCAGGATCAACCAGAATAATGTTATTTTCAATATAGGTAATATATAATATTACTATCATAATATATTTGAATATAATAAATACGTATAATAGATATTTTAATTGAACGAATATGGCCATACTTATATGGCATTTCATTTTCGTTTTCTTATGCGTATGCGTATGCGTATGCGTATGCTTATTGCTTATGCGTATTCTTTTGTTCGTAAATAATCGAATACTTATAAAAATAGCTTATGTCCCTCTCTTGCGCTAGAACCCCGCGCTTTTTTTTTTGGCCGCAGCCACTACAGATATCTATATGCTTATACATAATTAGTTCAAATATATTATTTTACATTCTACTAACTTAATATCATCACACATTGTTATTACTCTTACAAGAGAGCCAAACAATATTAAATAAAAATCATATCAATTTTTATTCTGCGAATGATATCGTAAGTAAAATGGCGTCATAGTATGTATTACATTAATACATAATATAACGTATCTACATAAATACATAAAAAAAAAAAACCCCCGATAGCCGTACCTCTCATATGGTAAACAACCTTGATATGAGGATAACAACTACCGGGGAACCATATATTTTTTATGATAAAAGGAAACTTATTAGTATATATTGATGAAAAAATGCAATATACCTTGGCCAGTTCCACACAGTTATCTCTTTTGGGTTATCGCAGCCAAGTGCCCATAGGCAAGAAATAACGATCAAAGACTCAATAAAAGAGTATATTGCTAAAATATATTAATTATATGTTTTACACATATAATGTGGCAGCGCCTACGGCATGCCATGTATATGCTTTTTTCCACCGTTTCTGTAAAACCGACATTTTTTCCAAAAGATGCCACTGAAGTTTATATACTCATGTACTATTATAATAGTACAATCATACAACTTCATTATTATTTATTTTTAATATAATACCCATGCTGGCGAGGCAACACTCCACAATCATATGAATTTTACTTTTCATAAAATTTTTCATATGACTTGCCTCGCGCAACACCACTCCTTATATATGTTTTTTGCCACCGTTTCCGTAAAACCGACATTTTTTCCAAAAGGTGCCACTGAAGTTTATATACTCATGTACTATTATAATAGTACAATCATACAACTTCATTATTATTTATTTTTAATATAATACCCATGCTGGCAAGGCAACACTCCACAATCATATGAATTTTACTTTTCATAAAATTTTTCATATGACTTGCCTCGCGCAACACCACTCCTTATATATGTTTTTTGCATATTTTATGAAAAACACTCCTAACCCATATATTATGGGTTATTATTATTTATATTACATATGAAATACCATAAGGTATATTTATTATTTGAGAGAAGAGTAAAAATAATTTTTTTAAAAAAATTTTTTTTTTCTCTCTCTCGGGCCACCATAGCCCTTATATATGTTTTTTGCCACCTCTTCTGTAATATGCACTTTTTTCGTATGAAATTTCGCATATCTTGTGGAAAAACACTCCTAACCCATATATTATTGAAATATATGGGTTAATATCATTTATATATCATATGAAATTCCATAAGGAATATTTATCATTTGAGAGAAGAGTAAAAATAATTTTTTTTAAAAAAATTTTTTTTTTCTCTCTCGGGCCACCACAGCCCTTATATATGTTTTTTGCCACCTCTTCTGTAATATGCACTTTTTTCGTATGAAATTTTGCATATTTTATGAAAAACACTCCTAACCCATATATTATTGAAATATATGGGTTATTATTATTTATATTACATATGAAATACCATAAGGTATATTTATCATTTGAGAGAAGAGTAAAAATAATTTTTTTTAAAAAAATTTTTTTTTTCTCTCTCGGGCCACCACAGCCCTTATATATGTTTTTTGCCACCTCTTCTGTAATATGCACTTTTTTCGTATGAAATTTTGCATATTTTATGAAAAACACTCCTAACCCATATATTATTGAAATATATGGGTTATTATTATTTATATTACATATGAAATACCATAAGGTATATTTATCATTTGAGAGAAGAGTAAAAATAATTTTTTTTAAAAAAATTTTTTTTTTCTCTCTCGGGCCACCACAGCCCTTATATATGTTTTTTGCCACCTCTTCTGTAATATGCACTTTTTTCATATGAAATTTTGCATATTTTGTGGAAAAACACTCCTAAACCATATATTATTGAAATATATGGGTTAATATCATTTATATATTATATAAAATACCATAAGGAATATTTATCATATGAAAGAAGAGTGAAAAAAATTTTTTTTGAAAAATCGACTTTTCATATGGAGCACCGAAATTTGTATGAAAAATCGACTTTTCGTATGGAGCACCGAAATTATAGGTGAAATTGAGATTTCATATGGAGCACCGAAATTTGTATGAAAAATCGACTTTTCGTATGGAGCACCGAAATTATAGGTGAAATTGAGATTTCATATGGAGCACCGAAATTTGTATGAAAAATCGACTTTTCATATGGAGTACCGAAATTTGTATGAAAAATCGACTTTTCGTATGGAGCACCGAAATTATATGTGAAATTGAGATTTCATATGGAGCACCGAAATTTGTATGAAAAATCGACTTTTCGTATGGAGCACCGAAATTATAGGTGAAATTGAGATTTCATATGGAGCACCGAAATTTGTATGAAAAATCGACTTTTCATATGGAGTACCGAAATTTGTATGAAAAATCGACTTTTCGTATGGAGCACCGAAATTATAGGTGAAATTGAGATTTCATATGGAGCACCGAAATTTGTATGAAAAATCGACTTTTCGTATGGAGCACCGAAATTATAGGTGAAATTGAGATTTCATATGGAGCACCGAAATTTGTATGAAAAATCGACTTTTCGTATGGAGCACCGAAATTATAGGTGAAATTGAGATTTCATATGGAGCACCGAAATTTGTATGAAAAATCGACTTTTCGTATGGAGCACCGAAATTATAGGTGAAATTGAGATTTCATATGGAGCACCGAAATTTGTATGAAAAATCGACTTTTCATATGGAGTACCGAAATTTGTATGAAATATACTTGAATGGCAATATTTTGTTGGCTTCTCCCGTAGTGACGGCCCCTTCATTAATTTTGAGTGCCGCTATAAGAGATTAGTTGGAAGAAATTAGGCAACGCTGCCATCGACTCCGAAAAGCGAACTTTTATCGTATGCGGGTTTTTTTGGCACCAACATTGAAAAGCTGACTTTTTTCTCGCGGATTAGTTCTCAACTATTGTGTTTCCTTGTGGGAACAAGTCAAGGTATACCCTCCAAAGGGTACCTCTCCTTAATTTAATTTCTATATATATATATATATCTATATCTTAATAATGTTCCCTTTTTCCATATATATTAATATGGAGGGAACCGATATAGTATATATATTATTATTTTTAAGTTTTCCTTATATATATATGTATATATATATATTTTTATATGTTCCCTTTTTCCATATATATTAATATGGAGGGAACCGATATAGTATATATATTATTATTTTTAAGTTTTCCTTATATATATATGTATATATATATATTTTTATATGTTCCCTTTTTCCATATATATATTAATATGGAGGGAACTGATATAGTATATATATTATTATGTTATATATTTATTTATATTTAATATTAGTCGCCTTTTACGACAAGCATACACTGCTGAGGAGGTATTCTAACCCCGCCGTCCCCACGGGTAGGAAATTTGACCTTATATACAACGCCATATTAATTGTTTTCTTTAGTCTATATTATATATTTATTCTGACAAGCATATATTGAGTTGAATTACTCATTTATACTATAAGTTCCATCCATCATATGCACGCCTAATACTCTTATGATATCAGGCGCTCTCATATGACTTCTCTTGGACACTTATATTCCGACAAGCATATATAGATTTTGTTTCCATCAATTCCATTGTTCTCTTTTATACATATATAATTAAAATCTTTGTTCAAGTATATAAATATACTTATACTTAAAGGTTTTTTCTTATATATGATTGCAAATCAATCATCTTATTCTCTTATGAGAAATAGATGTTGATCTCTTAGTTGTATACAAGTGTATACAAGTGTATAATACTTAAGTATTTTTCGTTATATGAAATATTGATCAACTTCTCTAAGTCTCTTTATAAGACATATAAGTTGATCTCTTTTCCATGCACCACAACTAAGTATACTCTTGTATACTATAATACTTAAGTATTTTTCGTTATATCAAATATTGATCAACTCCTCTAAGTCTCTTTATAAGACATATAAGTTGATCTCTTTTCCATGCACCACTACTAAGTATACTCTTGTATACTATAATACTTAAGTATTTTTCGTTATATAGAATATTGATCAACTCTTCTAAGTCTCTATATAAGACATATAAGTTGATCTCTTTTCCATGCACCACTACTAAGTATACTCTTGTATACTATAATACTTAAGTATTTTTCGTTATATCAAATATTGATCAACTTCTCTAAGTCTCTTTATAAGACATATAAGTTGATCTCTTTTCCATGCACCACAACTAAGTATACTCTTGTATACTATAATACTTAAGTATTTTTCGTTATATCAAATATTGATCAACTTCTCTAAGTCTCTTTATAAGACATATAAGTTGATCTCTTTTCCATGCACCACAACTAAGTATACTCTTGTATACTATAATACTTAAGTATTTTTCGTTATATCAAATATTGATCAACTTCTCTAAGTCTCTTTATAAGACATATAAGTTGATCTCTTTTCCATGCACCACTACTAAGTATACTCTTGTATACTATAATACTTAAGTATTTTTCGTTATATCAAATATTGATCAACTTCTCTAAGTCTCTTTATAAGACATATAAGTTGATCTCTTTTCCATGCACCACTACTAAGTATACTCTTGTATACTATAATACTTAAGTATTTTTCGTTATATCAAATATTGATCAACTTCTCTAAGTCTCTTTATAAGACATATAAGTTGATCTCTTTTCCATGCACCACAACTAAGTATACTCTTGTATACTATAATACTTAAGTATTTTTCGTTATATCAAATATTGATCAACTTCTCTAAGTCTCTTTATAAGACATATAAGTTGATCTCTTTTCCATGCACCACAACTAAGTATACTCTTGTATACTATAATACTTAAGTATTTTTCGTTATATCAAATATTGATCAACTTCTCTAAGTCTCTTTATAAGACATATAAGTTGATCTCTTTTCCATGCACCACAACTAAGTATACTCTTGTATACTATAATACTTAAGTATTTTTCGTTATATCAAATATTGATCAACTTCTCTAAGTCTCTTTATAAGACATATAAGTTGATCTCTTTTCCATGCACCACAACTAAGTATACTCTTGTATACTATAATACTTAAGTATTTTTCGTTATATAGAATATTGATCAACTCTTCTAAGTCTCTATAGAAGACATATAAGTTGATCTCTTTTCCATGCACCACAACTAAGTATACTCTTGTATACTATAATACTTAAGTATTTTTCGTTATATAGAATATTGATCAACTCTTCTAAGTCTCTATATAAGACATATAAGTTGATCTCTTTTCCATGCACCACAACTAAGTATACTCTTGTATACTATAATACTTAAGTATTTTTCGTTATATAGAATATTGATCAACTCTTCTAAGTCTCTATATAAGACATATAAGTTGATCTCTTTTCCATGCACCACAACTAAGTATACTCTTGTATACTATAATACTATAATACTTAAGTATTATTGATCAACTTATCTAAGTTGATCTCTATAGCCCGTGCACCACCAATCAGTATACATCAGTATACCATTAGAATTATATAAGTATGTTCGAATCATATCAAGCGAAGGATAAGCTTCAGTGGATCGCAGTATGGCAGCTGCTCAACCACTTACAACACCTTGCCTGTTACAAAAGTCGTTTACAATTGATTCCAGGCTTTGCCATTGTATTAAATAATGTTTTAAAATATAACTAGCGCGGCATCAGGTGATCGAAGATCCTCCCAATTTACTATGTTATATATAACATTGGCATCACATCCATTGTCGTTCATAAAGTAAATTATGAACTTTTAATGGTTTAGAAGCCATACAATGCAAATTGCCCCTTATTTATCATTGCAGTCCAGCACGGATACGACCTTAGAGGCGTTCAGGCATAATCCAACGGACGTAGCGTCATACCACTGTTCGCTCGAACAAGTATTGTGCCATTGGTCCGTACCTGCGGTTCCTCTCGTACTACGCAGGAATGCTGTCGCAACAACGTTTTGTCATTAGTAGGGTAAAACTAACCTGTCTCACGACGGTCTAAACCCAGCTCACGTTCCCTTGCATGGGTGAACAATCCAACGCTTGGTGAATTTTGCTTCACAATGATAGGAAGAGCCGACATCGAAGGATCAAAAAGCGACGTCGCTATGAACGCTTGGCCGCCACAAGCCAGTTATCCCTATGGTAACTTTTCTGACACCTCTTGTTAAAAACTCTTTAAACCAAAAGGATCGATAGGCCGAGCTTTTGCTGTCCCTGTGTGTACTGAACACCGAGATCAAGTCAGCATTTGCCCTTTTGCTCTATGTGTGGTTTCTGTCCGCACTGAGCTGGCCTTGGGACACCTCCGTTATTATTTGAGAGATGTACCGCCCCAGTCAAACTCCCTACCTGGCAATGTCCTTGAATTGGATCATACCTGAGTATTGGAGTTATACCAAATTTATAAATTTAAAATACATGAATGCACTTTATTTCTACATATCTGTTTGCGATTATATAACAAACTCGTGATACTTTGATCAAGAAGCTTGCATCAAAACCCAATACCATAAGATATAATAATTATATCCGTATAATGGCTAGGAAATGATACACGTTCCATTTAATCAAGTAAGTAAGGAAACAATAAGAGTAGTGGTATTTCATTGGCGATACTAAGCCGAAACCTAATATCTCCCACTTATTCTACACCTCTTATGTCTCCTTACACTGCCAGATTAGAGTCAAGCTCAAAAGGGTCTTCTTTCCCCGCTAATTATTCCAAGCCCGTTCCCTTGGCTGTGGTTTCGCTAGATAGTAGATAGGGACAGAACAGAAGGAATCTCGTTAATCCATTCATGCGCGTCACTAATTAGATGACGAGGCATTTGGCTACCTTAAGAGAGTCATAGTTACTCCCGCCGTTGACCCGCGCTTACTTGAATTTCTTCACTTTGACATTCAGAGCACTGGGCAGAAATCACATTGTGTCAACACCCGCTAGGGCCATCACAATGCTTTGTTTTAATTAGACAGTCGGATTCCCCAAGTCCGTGCCAGTTCTGAATTGATTGTTAATTGATAATCGTTATAATTTAAAAGAACTAATCGGTTGCCCAACTAGTATTCTTATAAATTTTAGCAAGAAAGTTCCACAATTGGTTACGTAACTAACTATCCGGGGAACAAGTAAACTATCGAATGATAGAAAACTCTGTTTACCCAGAACGAGCACATAAACCATGTTATTGTTTCCCAATCAAGCCCGACTATCTCAATCTTCAGAGCCAATCCTTATCCCGAAGTTACGGATCTAATTTGCCGACTTCCCTTACCTACATTATTCTATCGACTAGAGACTCTTCACCTTGGAGACCAGCTGCGGATATTGGTACGGCCTGTTGAGAAGTTTGCGTATCCCCACCATAAATTTTCAAGGTCCGAGGAGAAAATATCGACACAACAGTATATGTCATGCTCTTCTAGCCCATCTACCATATCTCTCTGCGAAAGACTTCCATGGTAGTACGGCTATAAAACAGAAAAGAAAACTCTTCCGATATCTCTCGACGGCTTCTTTATGGTCGTTCCTGTTGCCAGGATGAGCACGAGGCCCATATTTAATAACAAACGGATACTCAACAGGTTACGGAATTGGAACCGTATTCCCTTTCGTTCAAAATTATTCAAGTGTATAAAAATCGATATATGGCTACTTGATATTTGATTTTTCTTTACTTGAAAATTTTCGGCTTTCGCCTTGAACTTAGGACCGACTAACTCGTGATCAACCACTGTTCACACGAAACCCTTCTCCACTTCAGTCCTCCAAGGTCTCATTCGATTATTTGCTACTACCACCAAGATCTGTGCCAATGGCGGCTCCATGCAGGCTTACGCCAAACACTTCTATGCACACCATTGTACCTTCCTACTCACTAAAGTTTCAAAATTTATATTACAAGTAATATAAATCATCTACTTTAGCGGTAATGTATAGGTATACAACTTAAGCGCCATCCATTTTAAGGGCTAGTTGCTTCGGCAGGTGAGTTGTTACACACTCCTTAGCGGATTTCGACTTCCATGATCACCGTCCTGCTGTTTTAAGCAACCAACGCCTTTCATGGTTTCTGTATGAGTTGTTAATTTAGGCACCGTAACATTACGTTTGGTTCATCCCACAGCGCCAGTTCTGCTTACCAAAAGTGGCCCACTGGGCACATTATATCATAACCTTAAACTTCATATCAAGAAAGTTAAGGTTCTTACCCATTTAAAGTTTGAGAATAGGTTAAGATCGTTTCGATCCTAAGGCCTCTAATCATTCGCTTTACCAGATAAGATTATTTTATATAATGTTTAAATGCACCAGCTATCCTGAGGGAAACTTCGGAAGGAACCAGCTACTAGATGGTTCGATTGGTCTTTCGCCCCTATACTCAATTCTGACAATCGATTTGCACGTCAGAACTGTTTCGGTCTTCCATCAGGGTTTCCCCTGACTTCAACCTGATCAAGTATAGTTCACCATCTTTCGGGTCACAGCATATGTGCTCAAGGTACGTTCTAGTTAGAGGCATAAATAATATAAATATCATCATACATAACTATATAGAACGCCCCGGGATTGCATTAATCAACTATAAATAGTTGAAAAACTAATCCCAATTAAACAGTCAAGTTAATTACGCTATTAGGTTTATATCCCAATAACTTGCACATATGTTAGACTCCTTGGTCCGTGTTTCAAGACGGGTCCCGAAGGTATCCTGAATCTTTCGCATTGTTAATCATACAAGTGCATATAATAAACACAAAAATCAATGATAATTATGCCATTATATAATTCCGAAAAATTAACGCACTGTAATCTTATAAATCTATCAGCACTTTATCAAATTTATAGCATTTATAATGTGTTAAAGTGCAAGCACTCTAATTGTTATAAACTAATTGCCATAATTTTATGATAAATTTATATATGCTAATAGATTACAATGTCCTTATATGGAAAAAATGCACACTATCATTTTAATATTGTTTAAATATCAAAATTCTAATGATGAATTTTCCATAACGGATATTCAGGTTCATCGGGCTTAACCTCTAAGCAGTTTCACGTACTATTTAACTCTCTATTCAGAGTTCTTTTCAACTTTCCCTCACGGTACTTGTTTACTATCGGTCTCATGGTCATATTTAGTTTTAGATGGAGTTTACCACCCACTTAGTGCTGCACTATCAAGCAACACGACTCTTCGGAAACATCATCTAGTAATCATTAACGTTATACGGGCCTGGCACCCTCTATGGGTAAATGGCCTCATTTAAGAAGGACTTAAATCGTTAATTTCTCATACTAGAAATTTGATGTTCCATACACTGCATCTCACATTTGCCATTTAGACAAAGTGACTTAGTGCTGAACTGATTTCTTTTCGCTCGCCGCTACTAAGAAAATCCTTGTTAGTTTCTTTTCCTCCCCTAATTAATATGCTTAAATTCAGGGGGTAGTCCCACATGAGTTGAGGTTGTATAAAACAATTTCAATTGAACAAATCTAATTGCTCAATATAATGGATACTACTATTATTATTTTTATTGAAGATAATTTTTATTTATATCCACAATTCTTTTTTCTCTTATCGCATCATTAATAAGAGGCAATTCTAGTGAAAAAAATATATACATTTTTCTTTCTTTTATGCTAGACCTTCCTCAGTATTATATTTGATTTGAAAAAAAAAAAAGAAGAAATATATCTTCAATTTTCTCATACAAATTCTATATATATTACCAATTGAGAGAGTTATAGTACCTTCCATTTATGTTAATATTATGAATATTGTTTTTAAACGATGGTTTATATATATATAATAATAATATATTAAATAATATTCCAACGAATAAAACATATATATATCCAATAATATACCATGTGCTTAAAAATTTCGAAAAATCTTTAAACAACTAAATTAGCATAGTCTCACAACCCTCAACCATATGTAGTCCAAGCAGCACTATAAAATTAATTAAAGTACATAACAGCATGGACTGCGATATGCGTTCAAAATGTCGATGTTCATGTGTCCTGCAGTTCACACGATGACGCACAGTTTGCTGCGTTCTTCATCGACCCATGAGCCGAGTGATCCACCGCTTAGAGTGATATCTTTGTTTTTTTTGTTTTATTTCATTGCGTCAAAATCATATTTATTGAAAGAAATTAAAAATACACCATTTTACTGGCATATATCAATTCCTTCAATAAAAAATATTTTATTTTTCTTTTTATACCTAAACAATGTTGCGATATGTCTTAGTTTTTACATATAATCTATAATATAGATATATATGCAAAACGTTAACCTTGTAAGCAGGTACAACATTATATATTTAGGTTGTTGCGTTTATATAACGTGTGCAACATTTGTTAATGAAGCAACACATCTGTGCAACGCATGTATATATAAATATACACGCATGTGTATTTATTAAATGTCATTCTTTAATTTTATTAACGGATAAGAAAATTATACAATAATGATCCTTCCGCAGGTTCACCTACGGAAACCTTGTTACGACTTTTACTTCCTCTAAATAATCAAGTTCGGTCAACTTTTGCGAAACAACCGCAACACACGAAGCGTCACAGTGATCACGTCCGGAGACCTCACTAAATAATTCAATCGGTAGTAGCGACGGGCGGTGTGTACAAAGGGCAGGGACGTAATCAATGCGAGTTAATGACTCACACTTACTGGGAATTCCAAGTTCATGTGAACAGTTTCAGTTCACAATCCCAAGCATGAAAGTGGTTCAGCGGTTTACCCGGACCTCTCGGTCTAGGAAATACACGTTGATACTTTCATTGTAGCGCGCGTGCAGCCCAGGACATCTAAGGGCATCACAGACCTGTTATTGCTCAATCTCATTATTGCTAGACGCAATTTGTCCATTTAAGAAGCTAGTGTCCTTATAATGGGACAAACCAACAGGTACGGCTCCACTTATATAAACACATTCAAACACGATAAACATTTTACTGCCACCATGAATAAAGGCTATATAAGCTTCAGCACCATAATCCTGAAGATATCTATTTAATATATTTGAGTCTCGTTCGTTATCGGAATTAACCAGACAAATCACTCCACGAACTAAGAACGGCCATGCACCACCACCCATAGATTCGAGAAAGAGCTATCAATCTGTCTTACACACTTATGTTCGGACCTGGTAAGTTTTCCCGTGTTGAGTCAAATTAAGCCGCAGGCTCCACTCCTGGTGGTGCCCTTCCGTCAATTCCTTTAAGTTTCAGCTTTGCAACCATACTTCCCCCGGAGCCCAAAAGCTTTGGTTTCCCGGGAAGCGACTGAGAGAGCCATAAAAGTAGCTACACCCAATTGCTAGCTGGCATCGTTTATGGTTAGAACTAGGGCGGTATCTGATCGCCTTCGAACCTCTAACTTTCGTTCTTGATTAATGAAAACATCTTTGGCAAATGCTTTCGCTTAAGTTAGTCTTACGACGGTCCAAGAATTTCACCTCTCGCGTCGTAATACTAATGCCCCCAAACTGCTTCTATTAATCATTACCTCTTGATCTGAAAACCAATGAAAGCAGAACAGAGGTCTTATTTCATTATCCCATGCACAGAATATTCAGGCATTTGAAGCCTGCTTTAAGCACTCTAATTTGTTCAAAGTAATTGTACCGGCCCACAATAACACTCGATGAAGAGCACTAATGCAGGTTTTTAAATAGGAGGAATATATAAAAAAATACAAGTATTTAATTAAATATAAGAACTCCACCGGTAATACGCTTACATACATAAAGGTATAGTACTAACCACAATTGTAAGTTGTACTACCCGTATGAAGCACAAGTTCAACTACGAACGTTTTAACCGCAACAACTTTAATATACGCTTTTGGAGCTGGAATTACCGCGGCTGCTGGCACCAGACTTGCCCTCCAATAGGTCCTTGTTAAAGGATTTAAAGTGTACTCATTCCAATTACAGGGCCTCGGATATGAGTCCTGTATTGTTATTTTTCGTCACTACCTCCCC
>JAWNPI010000001.1:0-70392 GCA_035047625.1 Drosophila mettleri | reverse complement strand
GCGGCACGTGCGGCATTTAGATTGCTTCTGGCCGCTTTATAGGCAGGACAACCCTTGTAGCAACTGATGTGAGCCCCTTTGCAATTGATGCATTTTGGAGCAACATGCTTTGGCTTACTGCATTCAGTAGTTGCATGCTCACCTGCACATTTCATGCATCGGAAAGGACGTCTGCAATAATTTTTTGTATGTCCAAATCCTTGGCATCTATGGCACTGAGCTGGGTCCGTTGGCTTAGCCTGCCGCTCAACCTTAATAGCTTGTCTATTAATCTCCTTTAACTGGAGAACCTTTATGTGGCTTTCATCTGCCATAGTCTGAAGCTCGACCTCAAAAATGTTAAGTGGCTTGCCATTAAAACGATGCCTCATTACTCGTATGAATCGCGTCACGTAGCCAAGTTCATTCAGCTTACCCCTCAGCCATTCACAAGGCGTAGAAGAATGGAGCTGCTTTATGACAATTTTATAGCCTTTATGGCTATGCGGCTGATACGTATGCATGTGAATTTTGTCCTCATTGAGGATCGTCAGAATTGCATTATATGTATTTATGTCTTCGCATTGTATGCGAAGCCCATCGTTATTGGCCGCCGACTTCGTGACAAAGTTTCCAACCGCTGAATTCATTTGGAGTTTGTCAAGTAGGCTTGTTATGTTGGGCACAGTTGGCAAGAAGATAGAGGGAATTTTCTTCTTTTCAATGTTTGCATCCAACTGAGTAGCTGTGATAGGAACAGGGGTGTGATGTTGCAGTGGGTGGATTTGCTGTTTGCAAACATCAAATTTTCCCTGCCTTGCTTCCTGGTGTAGCTTTGTGGCAAATTTACTTTTAAATTGAGGAGTTGCTAGCGGCATACCTATGTCATTGTCATTATCGTCGTCTTTGTCATTATATATGGCAATGCGTCTTCTTTTAATTGGTGATTGCCATGAATACGAAGGTGGTGTTATTTTTGTTATTGCTTTTGCTGCTGCTGCTGCTGCTGCCTGAGGAGGAGGCGACAGATCATGGGGCAGTATTGACGGTGCCTTAGAGGGCCACCTTTGTACATTATCTAGTCTACTTGTTATTGTTGTCTTAGTTGCACCCTTATTGTATGCTACAGGTTCATTTTGAACTGCTTGTAGCCCTGCTTGTTGCATGATTGGCTTATGTTGTTGTTGTAGTAGATGTTGTTATTGTTGCTTTTGAAGTTGCTGTTTTTGTTTAGTGCCGGCTAGCTGGGCACTTGTCAACATGTGTGAGTGTGAGTGTGAGTGTGCATCTCCCATATCGACATTTACTTTGTGTGCAATTCCGCCAAATTGTGCATTCAAATTTGGCGCCAAAATTGACACTGCATCAGCGCGTTTGCTAGCTGCGCTTGTATTAGTATTAGTGGGAGAGAGTAATGGCAGAAAAATTTCCCTGTTTTGTGGAATTGGTGCCAAAGCTCGAGATGCATTTTTGCAGCTATCTGTGCTAGCTATGCTTGTAATTGTATTAGTGGGAGAGAGAGCTTTATTTGTGTGCGTATATGTGTTTTTGTGTGTATTTTGTGCTTTTATTACGTCAGCAATTGTCTTGAAGTATTTAGTATTTGCATGTGTGGACGTGTGTGCACACATATACGTGGCTGGCTGGGCAGTAGTTGTGTGTGAAGAGGGACTTTTTTGGTTGTGTGTGAAAGAGAGATGCTTTCCAATTCCTTCCACATTCACTTTTGTCTTATTTGGCGCGCTTTTAAGCGGCGTCACTTGATGGTTAGTTAGAGTCTTCTCTGCTATTTTTGGTGACTCTATTGCCGCTACTAGGGCCTCATCCTCCTCCGAAACGACAGTTATCTCATCGATCGGGGAGCCACCATGCAGATCAGTGGTCATGTCCAAGTCAGACTCAGATATATGGGACATGCAGTACTCACCGCTCAAGTCTTCAGCATCATAAAGAAGAGCAAGTTCGTCCGTAGTTGAGTATTGGCTTCTGATGAGTCTCTCGAAGTAGTCCAGGTTGCCTCCTCCAGAGATTAGTGACGGATTAGTAGATGTCTTTCTTTTCTTTAACTTTTTTTTATTAAATTTAAACTTATACATCTTTATTTATTTATTTTTATTTTTTTTTATTTTATTTTTTTTTTAAGTTTAAGTTTTTTTTTTTTAAGTTTGCCAATTGCCTGCCAGCTTCTTTTTTTTTTTTTTTTTGCCAATTGCCTTTTTTTAAGTTTGCCAATTGCCTGCCAGCTTCACATTGGCAGTAACTTTATTCGATTTAAACCATTACTTTACTTAGCAACATATGTTAAATTTAGGGTACAGCAACATTGCAATTTTGTATATATGAGCTATGTAAACATTAGTATAGCTCTTCTTATCGATACTTACGTTTTAGCTTATATCATAACATTGTATCGGTATTGGCAACAAACAGTTTTTTCTTATTAGACTAAGGTTTTTACATGAATAACATATATTGGTAGCACCAACTTACATATGCTTTTACATTTACATTTTTTTTAGAAACTATTTGGACAACATTAGACAAGTTGGATAAATTAAAATTGACAGAATTGGATACATGCATATTTTCTCATACGGTAAGGTATTTACATTAATATTATAAACACTTATACATATTTATACATAAATTCATTTACATTTGCATTTTTCAGACAATGATCAACATAAAAAATAATTGATATAATTTAGATGGACATCGAGGACAGTCATCACAGGATTTGGACAGCCATTCATCGAGTCTTAATGACAGCTCGTCTACCCGAGCAGGATCGTCAGGTAAGTGGACTTGTGTTTATTTTGTTTGTGTCAAAAATTAATCTCTTTTTTGCTTTTCCATGTTACTTCGTCGTCCGGAGAGGGTCCACTCAGTACAGACGATGGCGCACAGTCCAGTCCAGTAGTCCGGCCGGCTATAGCGTTGTCAGTGTCAGCTCGTGCCATTGCACAGCGTTCACCAAATTGTTGTGCATATACAAGCACAGTAGCCAGTCCAGTATGAGCACCAGTGTATTGGCATCATAGGCGCAGATGCATGATGCGTGAAAACACACCAATGGATTGGATCCACCCATAAAGTTCTGAAAAAGCGTCGCATATTCTTCTCCTTATTGGAATGTCGTCTAGAGGATGCAGCTGATAATAGCGCTGCCCTGAGCGCCAAGTTAATTGTCCAGATTGCATCCTCATTAGTTGTACAGCCAGTGCCTGTAATCGGACTGCGCCTGCGACCACTGACCAGCATATAAGCAATACATTTATTACTATGTATTTGCTAGTATGCTGCGTGCGTCGAAGTGTATCGTTTATGGGTGAGTGTGTGGTGGACCTGGCATCATCCAGTTCACGTTCCATATTAATGGTCTTCTTTCTCCAGATTTCTTGGGGTATCGCCGCATAGCTTATCAGCCTTGGAAGCATTGTCAGTACTTGTGGCGAAAGTATTAGGAGACATGCAGTGCATCTATTGTCAGGTGAGTATTTTCGTGTGCCTTCAGTCATTAATCGTGTCATTGGCAGTGTCCAAGTCCTTGGAGAGTACTTTTTTAACAGTTTTCAGTTGTTGCAGTTCAGAATTATTAGCTGGAATGTTGCCAGATTGAATTTCAATAAAACGCGTCAAAACATGGATTAACTGGTCTATTTTTTGTTCAACCCGACTAAACATCGCTATATTCGCAGGAGCAATTTGCCTTTGTTGTTGCTGCTGTTGATCTGCAGTTACATTCCCGCGCACAACACTGCTATAAGACAGTTTGGAAGTATGAACCGGTTGATTTGCAAGGATCCTAGGAGTCTCCTTTGACACGCATTGCTCTTGATGCTGCTTTGACTTCTGATCATGATGCTTTTGTCGCTGCTTTCTCATGTCAGTAATGGCACGTGCGGCATTTAGATTGCTTCTGGCCGCTTTATAGGCAGGACAACCCTTGTAGCAACTGATGTGAGCCCCTTTGCAATTGATGCATTTTGGAGCAACATGCTTTGGCTTACTGCATTCAGTAGTTGCATGCTCACCTGCACATTTCATGCATCGGAAAGGACGTCTGCAATAATTTTTTGTATGTCCAAATCCTTGGCATCTATGGCACTGAGCTGGGTCCGTTGGCTTAGCCTGCCGCTCAACCTTAATAGCTTGTCTATTAATCTCCTTTAACTGGAGAACCTTTATGTGGCTTTCATCTGCCATAGTCTGAAGCTCGACCTCAAAAATGTTAAGTGGCTTGCCACTAAAACGATGCCTCATTACTCGTATGAATCGCGTCACGTAGCCAAGTTCATTCAGCTTACCCCTCAGCAATTCACAAGGCGTAGAAGAATGGAGCTGCTTTATGACAATTTTATAGCCTTTATGGCTATGCGGCTGATACGTATGCATGTGAATTTTGTCCTCATTAAGGATCGTCAGAATTGCATTATACGTATTTATGTCTTCGCATTGTATGCGAAGCCCATCGTTATTGGCCGCCGACTTCGTGACAAAGTTTCCAACCGCTGAATTCATTTGGAGTTTGTCAAGTAGGCTTGTTATGTTGGGCACAGTTGGCAAGAAGATAGAGGGAATTTTCTTCTTTCCAATGTTTGCATCCAACTGAGTAGCTGTGATAGGAACAGGGGTGTGATGTTGCAGTCGGTGCATTTGCTGTTTGCAAACATCAAATTTTCCCTGCCTTGCTTCCTGGTGTAGCTTTGTGGCAAATTTACTTTTAAATTGAGGAGTTGCTAGCGGCATACCTATGTCATTGTCATTATCGTCGTCTTTGTCATTATATATGGCAATGCGTCTTCTTTTAATTGGTGATTGCCATGAATACGAAGGTGGTGTTATTTTTGTTATTGCTTTTGCTGCTGCTGCTGCTGCTGCCTGAGGAGGAGGCGACAGATCATGGGGCAGTATTGACGGTGCCTTAGAGGGCCACCTTTGTACATTATCTAGTCTACTTGTTATTGTTGTCTTAGTTGCACCCTTATTGTATGCTACAGGTTCATTTTGAACTGCTTGTAGCCCTGCTTGTTGCATGATTGGCTTATGTTGTTGTTGTAGTAGATGTTGTTATTGTTGCTTTTGAAGTTGCTGTTTTTGTTTAGTGCCGGCTAGCTGGGCACTTGTCAACATGTGTGAGTGTGCATCTCCCATATCGACATTTACTTTGTGTGCAATTCCGCCAAATTGTGCATTCAAATTTGGCGCCAAAATTGACACTGCATCAGCGCGTTTGCTAGCTGCGCTTGTATTAGTATTAGTGGGAGAGAGTAATGGCAGAAAAATTTCCCTGTTTTGTGGAATTGGTGCCAAAGCTCGAGATGCATTTTTGCAGCTATCTGTGCTAGCTATGCTTGTAATTGTATTAGTGGGAGAGAGAGCTTTATTTGTGTGCGTATATGTGTTTTTGTGTGTATTTTGTGCTTTAATTACGTCAGCAATTGTCTTGAAGTATTTAGTATTTGCATGTGTGGACGTGTGTGCACACACATACGTGGCTGGCTGGGCAGTAGTTGTGTGTGAAGCAGGACTTTTTTGGTTGTGTGTGAAAGAGAGATGCTTTCCAATTCCTTCACATTCACTTTTGTCTTATTTGGCGCGCTTTTTTGCGGCGTCACTTGATGGTTAGTTAGAGTCTTCTCTGCTATTTTTGGTGACTCTATTGCCGCTACTAGGGCATCATCCTCCTCCGAAACGACAGTTATCTCATCGATCGGGGAGCCACCATGCAGATCAGTGGTCATGTCCAAGTCAGACTCAGACATGTGGGACATGCAGTACTCACCGCTCAAGTCTTCAGCATCATAAAGAAGAGCAAGTTCGTCCGTAGTTGAGTATTGGCTTCTGATGAGTCTCTCGAAGTAGTCCAGGTTGCCTCCTCCAGAGATTAGGGACGGATTAGTAGATGTCTTTCTTTTCTTTAACTTTTTTTTATTAAATTTAAACTTATACATCTTTATTTATTTATTTTTATTTTTTTTTATTTTTTTTAAGTTTTTTTTTTTAAGTAATGGTTTAAATCGAATAAAGTTACTGCCAGTGTGAAGCTGGCAGGCAATTGGCAAACTTAAAAAAAGCTCCGAAAACAGACTCCGCTGGCGAAGACACACAACAAGGCCGCAGCCTGACCACTTGACTTGGCGTCCAGGGCGACGCTATTGTGGGCTGCGTCCTCAAGACGACAATCCAATAAGGAGAAGAAGATGCGACGCTCCTGTAAATCCGTATGGGTTGACACAATACAATGGTATGTATACACGCAGCATGCAGCTGCGTTCACGCTGCCATAATAATGGTACTCAGCCTGGCCTGGTTGCACGAGCTGACGCAGACCTCGCCATTGCCAGCCGGACTGGTTGGTTCTGCACAGCACTGCCTCGAATACGCTACTCAGGTGGCATATTCTGGTCGTCTACAATGCGTGGCCGCCCTCCAGATGACGTATGATGATCATGGACCAATAAAACCATGAAAAAACAGATGTAAACACAAGTTACTAATTGGCACAAAATTATATACAAAAAAAATATACAAGTCCACTTACCTGACGATACTGCACTTGATGACGAGTTATTATTATGACTCGATGTATGTGTTTCCAAATCCTGTGATGCCGGTCCTTGATGTCCAATCATAATTATTTGTACCTGAAAAAAAAATTTCAAATGTAAATTAGTAATATGTATATGTATTAGTATATATGTATGTAAATGTATGCAAATAATGTCACTTATGTTAAAAACTTACCTCATAAGAAAGCCCTGTGTGCTGTCAGCTCAAGCTAATTTAAATTGTTTAATGTTGTCCATCAAATCTTGTTAAATTGATACGCTTAATTTGTTTAACAATTGAGTCAAATTGTGTCCCTGTTTAAAAAATATGTAAAGGCACATGTAACTTAGTGTGACCAATATATGTTATTCATGTAAAAACCTTAGTCTAATAAGAAAAAACTGTTTGTTGCCAATAACGATACAATGTTATGATATAAGCTAAAACTTAAGTATCGATAAGAAGAGCTATACTAATGTTTACATAGCTCATATATAAAAAATTGCAAATGTTGCTGAAACTAAATTTAACATATGTTGCTAAGTAAAGTAATGGTTTAAATCGAATAAAATTACTGCCAGTCTGAAGCTGGCAGGCAATTGGCAAAAAAAAAAAAAAAAAAAATTCTAAAAAAAATGTAAATGTAAAAGCATATGTAAGTTGGTGCTACCAATATATGTTATTCATGTAAAAACCTTAGTCTAATAAGAAAAAACTGTTTGTTGCCAATAACGATACAATGTTATGATATAAGCTAAAACGTAAGTATCGATAAGAAGAGCTATACTAATGTTTACATAGCTCATATATACAAAATTGCAATGTTGCTGTACCCTAAATTTAACATATGTTGCTAAGTAAAGTAATGGTTTAAATCGAATAAAGTTACTGCCAGTGTGAAGCTGGCAGGCAATTGGCAAACTTAAAAAAAAAAAAACAACAATGGCAACAGCGCCAGCAACAGCAACAACAACAAAACAAACATCAGGTCCTAAATCACCAAAATACCTACACTCCCTAGCTGACATACAGCAGTGTTGTGCGTGGCAACGTAGCGAGCCATATCCCCAACAGTCATAAAGGACAACAACAGCTGCGTATGGACCACCAGCCAAAAACACATAGCATAAGGACAAAAACTCCAAGAGCTGCCAATACATCAAAAGCACCAGTACCTGATAAACCTTCACCAGCACCAAAACATTATAAAAAACGAGTACACTTACATAAAGTCCAGCGTAAGCTCCGGGTGAAACAAAAGGTAGCAACAACAAAAGCTAAAAGCGCAAAAGCCAATGAAGCTCGTACACCGATACTTAACGCGGCCGTGCAAGATGCAAGAAATAGTGGCCGAGCAAGAAGAAATCCTGCAGAGAGGCACTTGACCATTTTCCAAAAACGTCTTCGAGATGACCAGCAGCAAACTAATTTACTCGCTCCTCAGAATATGACAATGTTCGGCAGAATTGAGGAAAAAATTAATCAATTATTAAATGTTATGATGCGTTTTATTGAAAGTCAATCAAAATATAACAATATAGTACCTAATAATGCCCATAATCTGCAACTTCAAGACAGAGCTGAAAACAAAATAGTCTCCATGGATCTAGATGCTGCCAATGATAAACAAAATGATTAATAATAATATATCATATTACTCACCTGACAATAGATCCAAAATGACTCCAGCTCAAAATTCCTACCCAATCATCCATAATGCAATCAGCGACAGCTCCCAGTTTAACAATAAACTTCAAATTGCAAGCTGGAATACAACTGCATCCGCAACTGAAACAGTGGCAGCAACAGCAGAGTCATCAATGCCGCATATAAGCGATGAGGCGATACTGGACGAAGATCTACAAAATACAAAAGTTAGTTCGGAACGTATACTGGACGATGATATGGCCGCTGAGCAACGGCTATCAATAACTGCACACACACACTTACACTTACGCAACAGCGACCCACTACGACACACGCAACATAATTGTAGATACATGTTTGTAAATGTACTACTGTTTTGCTGGTCAGTGGTCACAAATATAAGACAAATTCAGCCTATGACGAACCTAGCACGCTCCGAGAACAGACTCCGCTGGCGAAGACACACAACAAGGCCGCAGCCTGACCACCTGACTTGGCGTCCAGGGCGACGCTATTGTGGGCTGCGTCCTCAAGACGACAATCCAATAAGGAGAAGAAGATGCGACGCTCCTGTAAATCCGTATGGGCTGACACAATACAATGGTATGTATACACGCAGCATGCAGCTGCGTTCACGCTGCCATAATAATGGTACTCAGCCTGGCCTGGTTGCACGAGCTGACGCAGACCTCGCCTTTGCCAGCCGGACTGGTTGGTTCTGCACAGCACTGCCTCGAATACGCTACTCAGGTGGCATATTCTGGTCGTCTACAATGCGTGGCCGCCCTCCAGATGACGTATGATGATCATGGACCAATAAAACCATGAAAAAACAGATGTAAACACAAGTTACTAATTGGCACAAAATTATATACAAAAAAAATATACAAGTCCACTTACCTGACGATACTGCACTTGATGACGAGTTATTATTATGACTCGATGTATGTGTTTCCAAATCCTGTGATGCCGGTCCTTGATGTCCAATCATAATTATTTATACCTGAAAAAAAAATTTCAAATGTAAATTAGTAATATGAATATGTATTAGTATATATGTATGTAAATGTATGCAAATAATGTCACTTATGTTAAAAACTTACCTCATAAGAAAGCCCTGTGTGCTGTCAGCTCAAGCTAATTTAAGTTGTTTAATGTTGTCCATCAAATCTTGTTAAATTGATACGCTTAATTTGTTTAACAATTGAGTCAAATTGTGTCCCTGTTTAAAAAATATGTAAAGACACATGTAACTTAGTGTGACCAATATATGTTATTCATGTAAAAACCTTAGTCTAATAAGAAAAAACTGTTTGTTGCCAATAACGATACAATGTTATGATATAAGCTAAAACTTAAGTATCGATAAGAAGAGCTATACTAATGTTTACATAGCTCATATATACAAAATTGCAATGTTGCTGTACCCTAAATTTAACATATGTTGCTAAGTATAGTAATGGTTTAAATCGAATAAAGTTACTGCCAGTGTGAAGCTGGCAGGCAATTGGCAAACTTAAAAAAAAAAAAAAAAAAAAAAGTGTGAAGCTGGCAGGCAATTGGCAAACTTAAAAAAAAAACTTAAACTTAAAAAAAAAATAAAATAAAAAAAATAAAAATAAATAAATAAAGATGTATAAGTTTAAATTTAATAAAAAAAAGTTAAAGAAAAGAAAGACATCTACTAATCCGTCACTAATCTCTGGAGGAGGCAACCTGGACTACTTCGAGAGACTCATCAGAAGCCAATACTCAACTACGGACGAACTTGCTCTTCTTTATGATGCTGAAGACTTGAGCGGTGAGTACTGCATGTCCCACATGTCTGAGTCTGACTTGGACATGACCACTGATCTGCATGGTGGCTCCCCGATCGATGAGATAACTGTCGTTTCGGAGGAGGATGAGGCCCTAGTAGCGGCAATAGAGTCACCAAAAATAGCAGAGAAGACTCTAACTAACCATCAAGTGACGCCGCAAAAAAGCGCGCCAAATAAGACGAAAGTGAATGTGGAAGGAATTGGAAAGCATCTCTCTTTCACACACAACCAAAAAATTCCCGCTTCACCCACAACTACTGCCCAGCCAGCCACGTATATGTGTGCACACACGTCCACACATGCAAATACTAAATATTTCAAGACAATTGCTGACGTAATAAAAGCACAAAGTACACACAAAAACACATATACGCACACAAATAAAGCTCTCTCTCCCACTAATACAATTACAAGCATAGCTAGCACGGATAGCTGCAAAAATGCATCTCGAGCTTTGGCACCAATTCCACAAAACAGGGAAATTTTTCTGCCATTACTCTCTCCCACTAATACTAATACAAGCGCAGCTAGCAAACGCGCTGATGCAGTGTCAATTTTGGCGCCAAATTTGAATGCACAATTTGGCGGAATTGCACACAAAGTAAATGTCGATATGGGAGATGCACACTCACACTCACACTCACACATGTTGACAAGTGCCCAGCTAGCCGGCACTAAACAAAAACAGCAACTTCAAAAGCAACAATAACAACATCTACTACAACAACAACATAAGCCAATCATGCAACAAGCAGGGCTACAAGCAGTTCAAAATGAACCTGTAGCATACAATAAGGGTGCAACTAAGACAACAATAACAAGTAGACTAGATAATGTACAAAGGTGGCCCTCTAAGGCACCGTCAATACTGCCCCATGATCTGTCGCCTCCTCCTCAGGCAGCAGCAGCAGCAGCAGCAAAAGCAATAACAAAAATAACACCACCTTCGTATTCATGGCAATCACCAATTAAAAGAAGACGCATTGCCATATATAATGACAAAGACGACGATAATGACAATGACATAGGTATGCCGCTAGCAACTCCTCAATTTAAAAGTAAATTTGCCACAAAGCTACACCAGGAAGCAAGGCAGGGAAAATTTGATGTTTGCAAACAGCAAATCCACCCACTGCAACATCACACCCCTGTTCCTATCACAGCTACTCAGTTGGATGCAAACATTGAAAAGAAGAAAATTCCCTCTATCTTCTTGCCAACTGTGCCCAACATAACAAGCCTACTTGACAAACTCCAAATGAATTCAGCGGTTGGAAACTTTGTCACGAAGTCGGCGGCCAATAACGATGGGCTTCGCATACAATGCGAAGACATAAATACATATAATGCAATTCTGACGATCCTCAATGAGGACAAAATTCACATGCATACGTATCAGCCGCATAGCCATAAAGGCTATAAAATTGTCATAAAGCAGCTCCATTCTTCTACGCCTTGTGAATGGCTGAGGGGTAAGCTGAATGAACTTGGCTACGTGACGCGATTCATACGAGTAATGAGGCATCGTTTTAATGGCAAGCCACTTAACATTTTTGAGGTCGAGCTTCAGACTATGGCAGATGAAAGCCACATAAAGGTTCTCCAGTTAAAGGAGATTAATAAACAAGCTATTAAGGTTGAGCGGCAGGCTAAGCCAACGGACCCAGCTCAGTGCCATAGATGCCAAGGATTTGGACATACAAAAAATTATTGCAGACGTCCTTTCCGATGCATGAAATGTGCAGGTGAGCATGCAACTACTGAATGCAGTAAGCCAAAGCATGTTGCTCCAAAATGCATCAATTGCAAAGGGGCTCACATCAGTTGCTACAAGGGTTGTCCTGCCTATAAAGCGGCCAGAAGCAATCTAAATGCCGCACGTGCCATTACTGACATGAGAAAGCAGCGACAAAATCATCATGATCAGAAGTCAAAGCAGCATCAAGAGCAATGCGTGTCAAAGGAGACTCCTAGGATCCTTGCAAATCAACCGGTTCATACTTCCAAACTGTCTTATAGCAGTGTTGTGCGCGGGAATGTGACTGCTGATTGCATGAGCAAAGCTCAATGGAGACAACAGCATCCACGCATGGAGAAACAGCCAGGAGTAGCCAATACGCCAAAAAAATGGGCAACAGCACCTCTTCCAACATCACCAAAACGCCATAAAAAGGCCTCTAAGCGTACAATAGCAACAAACAACAAGTCCACTTCCTCTCCTATTGTGACAGTGGGCAATGCTGGCAACAGTGGCCGGGTACGCAATCCATCAGAGAGACACTTGACTATCTTCCAAGAACAGCTACGGGAAGATCAACAGCAGCAACAACAAAGGCAAATTGCTCCTGCGAATATAGCGATGTTTAGTCGGGTTGAACAAAAAATAGACCAGTTAATCCATGTTTTGACGCGTTTTATTGAAATTCAATCTGGCAACATTCCAGCTAATAATTCTGAACTGCAACCACTCAAAACTGCTAAAAAAGTACTCTCCAAGGACTTGGACACTGCCAATGACACGATTAATGATTGAAGGCACACGAAAATACTCACCTGACAATAGATGCACTGCATGTCTCCTAATACTTTCGCCACAAGTACTGACAATGCTTCCAAGGCTGATAAGCTATGCGGCGATACCCCAAGAAATCTGGAGAAAGAAGACCATTAATATGGAACGTGAACTGGATGATGCCAGGTCCACCACACACTCACCCATAAACGATACACTTTGACGCACGCAGCATACTAGCAAATACATAGTAATAAATGTATTGCTTATATGCTGGTCAGTGGTCGCAGGCGCAGTGCGATTACAGGCACTGGCTGTACAACTAATGAGGATGCAATCTGGACAATTAACTTGGCGCTCAGGGCAGCGCTATTATCAGCTGCATCCTCTAGACGACATTCCAATAAGGAGAAGAATATGCGACGCTTTTTCAGAACTTTATGGCCCGAGCTGACACTGACAACGCTATAGCCGGCCGGACTACTGGACTGGACTGTGCGCCATCGTCTGTACTGAGTGGACCCTCTCCGGACGACGAAGTAACATGGAAAAGCAAAAAAGAGATTAATTTTTGACACAAACAAAATAAACACAAGTCCACTTACCTGACGATCCTGCTCGGGTAGACGAGCTGTCATTAAGACTCGATGAATGGCTGTCCAAATCCTGTGATGACTGTCCTCGATGTCCATCTAAATTATATCAATTATTTTTTATGTTGATCATTGTCTGAAAAATGCAAATGTAAATGAATTTATGTATAAATATGTATAAGTGTTTATAATATTAATGTAAATACCTTACCGTATGAGAAAACATGCATGTATCCAATTCTGTCAATTTTAATTTATCCAACTTGTCTAATGTTGTCCAAATAGTTTCTAAAAAAATGTAAATGTAAAAGCATATGTAAGTTGGTGCTACCAATATATGTTATTCATGTAAAAACCTTAGTCTAATAAGAAAAAACTGTTTGCTGCCAATAACGATACAATGTTATGATATAAGCTAAAACGTAAGTATCGATAAAAAGAGCTATACTAATGTTTACATAGCTCATATATACAAAATTGCAATGTTGCTGTACCCTAAATTTAACATATGTTGCTAAGTATAGTAATGGTTTAAATCGAATAAAGTTACTGCCAGTGTGAAGCTGGCAGGCAATTGGCAAACTTAAAAAGTGTGAAGCTGGCAGGCAATTGGCAAACTTAAAAAACTTAAAATTGTATAAGTTTAAATTTAATAAAAAAAAGGTCATCTACTAATCCGTCACTAATCTCTGGAGGAGGCAACCTGGACTACTTCGAGAGACTCATCAGAAGCCAATACTCAACTACGGACGAACTTGCTCTTCTTTATGATGCTGAAGACTTGAGCGGTGAGTACTGCATGTCCCATATATCTGAGTCTGACTTGGACATGACCACTGATCTGCATGGTGGCTCCCCGATCGATGAGATAACTGTCGTTTCGGAGGAGGATGAGGCCCTGGTAGCGGCAATGGAGTCACCAAGAACAGCAGAAAAGACTTTAACAAATCATCAAGTGACGCCGCAAAAAAGCGCGCCAAATAATACGAAGGTGAATGTGGAAGGAATTGGAAAGCATCTCTCTTTCACACACAACCAAAAAAGTCCCTCTTCACACACAGCTACTGCCCAGCCAGCCACGTATATGTGTGCACACACGTCCACACATGCAAATACTAAATACTTCAAGACAATTGTTGACGTAATAAAAGCACAAAATACACACAAAAACACATATACGCACACAAATAAAGCTTTCTCTCCCACTAATACAATTACAAGCATAGCTAGCACAGTTAGCTGCAAAAATGCATCTCGAGCTTTGGCACCAATTCCACAAAACAGGGAAATTTTTCTGCCACTACTCTCTCCCACTAATACTAATACAAGCGCAGCTAGCAAACGCGCTGATGCAGTGTCAATTTTGGCGCCAAATTTGAATGCACAATTTGGCGGAATTGCACACAAAGTAAATGTCGATATGGGAGATGCACACTCACACTCACACATGTTGATAAGTGCCCAGCTAGCCGGCACTAAACAAAAACAGCAACTTCAAAAGCAACAACAACAACATCTACTACAACAACAACATAAGCCAATCATGCAACAAGCAGGGCTACAAGCAGTTCAAAATGAACCTGTAGCATACAATTAGGGTGCAACTAAGACAACAATAACAAGTAGACTAGATAATGTACAAAGGTGGCCCTCTAAGGCACCGTCAATACTGCCCCATGATCTGTCGCCTCCTCCTCAGGCAGCAGCAGCAGCAGCAGCAGCAAAAGCAATAACAAAAATAACACCACCTTCGTATTCATGGCAATCACCAATTAAAAGAAGACGCATTGCCATATATAATGACAAAGACGACGATAATGACAATGACATAGGTATGCCGCTAGCAACTCCTCAATTTAAGAGTAAATTTGCCACAAAGCTACACCAGGAAGCAAGGCAGGGAAAATTTGATGTTTGCAAACAGCAAATCCACCCACTGCAACATCACACCCCTGTTCCTATCACAGCTACTCAGTTGGATGCAAACATTGGAAAGAAGAAAATTCCCTCTATCTTCTTGCCAACTGTGCCCAACATAACAAGCCTACTTGACAAACTCCAAATGAATTCAGCGGTTGGAAACTTTGTCACGAAGTCGGCGGCCAATAACGATGGGCTTCGCATACAATGCGAAGACATAAATACATATAATGCAATTCTGACGATCCTCAATGAGGACAAAATTCACATGCATACGTATCAGCCGCATAGCCATAAAGGCTATAAAATTGTCATAAAGCAGCTCCATTCTTCTACGCCTTGTGAATGGCTGAGGGGTAAGCTGAATGAACTTGGCTACGTGACGCGATTCATACGAGTAATGAGGCATCGTTTTAATGGCAAGCCACTTAACATTTTTGAGGTCGAGCTTCAGACTATGGCAGATGAAAGCCACATAAAGGTTCTCCAGTTAAAGGAGATTAATAGACAAGCTATTAAGGTTGAGCGGCAGGCTAAGCCAACGGACCAAGCTCAGTGCCATAGATGCCAAGGATTTGGACATACAAAAAATTATTGCAGACGTCCTTTCCGATGCATGAAATGTGCAGGTGAGCATGCAACTACTGAATGCAGTAAGCCAAAGCATGTTGCTCCAAAATGCATCAATTGCAAAGGGGCTCACATCAGTTGCTACAAGGGTTGTCCTGCCTATAAAGCGGCCAGAAGCAATCTAAACGCCGCACGTGCCATTACTGACATGAGAAAGCAGCGACAAAAGCATCATGATCAGAAGTCAAAGCAGCATCAAGAGCAATGCGTGTCAAAGGAGACTCCTAGGATCCTTGCAAATCAACCGGTTCATACTTCCAAACTGCCACTGTCAAACAGTGGCCGGGTACGCAATACATCAGAGAGACACTTGACTATCTTCCAAGAACAGCTACGGGAAGATCAACAGCAGCAACAACAAAGGCAAATTGCTCCTGCGAATATAGCGATGTTTAGTCGGGTTGAACAAAAAATAGACCAGTTAATCCATGTTTTGACGCGTTTTATTGAAATTCAATCTGGCAACATTCCAGCTAATAATTCTGAACTGCAACCACTCAAAACTGCTAAAAAAGTACTCTCCAAGGACTTGGACACTGCCAATGACACGATTAATGATTGAAGGCACACGAAAATACTCACCTGACAATAGATGCACTGCATGTCTCCTAATACTTTCGCCACAAGTACTGACAATGCTTCCAAGGCTGATAAGCTATGCGGCGATACCCCAAGAAATCTGGAGAAAGAAGACCATTAATATGGAACGTGAACTGGATGATGCCAGGTCCACCACACACTCACCCATAAACGATACACTTCGACGCACGCAGCATACTAGCAAATACATAGTAATAAATGTATTGCTTATATGCTGGTCAGTGGTCGCAGGCGCAGTGCGATTACAGGCACTGGCTGTACAACTAATGAGGATGCAATCTGGACAATTAACTTGGCGCTCAGGGCAGCGCTATTATCAGCTGCATCCTCTAGACGACATTCCAATAAGGAGAAGAATATGCGACGCTTTTTCAGAACTTTATGGGTGGATCCAATCCATTGGTGTGTTTTCACGCATCATGCATCTGCGCCTATGATGCCAATACACTGGTGCTCATACTGGACTGGCTATTGTGCTTGTATATGCACAACAATTTGGTGAACGCTGTGCAATGGCACGAGCTGACACTGACAACGCTATAGCCGGCCGGACTACTGGACTGGACTGTGCGCCATCGTCTGTACTGAGTGGACCCTCTCCGGACGACGAAGTAACATGGAAAAGCAAAAAAGAGATTAATTTTTGACACAAACAAAATAAACACAAGTCCACTTACCTGACGATCCTGCTCGGGTAGACGAGCTGTCATTAAGACTCGATGAATGGCTGTCCAAATCCTGTGATGACTGTCCTCGATGTCCATCTAAATTATATCAATTATTTTTTATGTTGATCATTGTCTGAAAAATGCAAATGTAAATGAATTTATGTATAAATATGTATAAGTGTTTATAATATTAATGTAAATACCTTACCGTATGAGAAAACATGCATGTATCCAATTCTGTCAATTTTAATTTATCCAACTTGTCTAATGTTGTCCAAATAGTTTCTAAAAAAATGTAAATGTAAAAGCATATGTAAGTTGGTGCTACCAATATATGTTATTCATGTAAAAACCTTAGTCTAATAAGAAAAAACTGTTTGTTGCCAATAACGATACAATGTTATGATATAAGCTAAAACGTAAGTATCGATAAGAAGAGCTATACTAATGTTTACATAGCTCATATATACAAAATTGCAATGTTGCTGTACCCTAAATTTAACATATGTTGCTAAGTATAGTAATGGTTTAAATCGAATAAAGTTACTGCCAGTGTGAAGCTGGCAGGCAATTGGGAAACTTAAAAAAAAAATGTAAATGTACTACTGTTTTGCTGGTCAGTGGTCACAAATGTAAGACAAATTCAGCCTATGACGAACCTAGCACGCTCCGAGAACAGACTCCGCTGGCGAAGACACACAACAAGGCCGCAGCCTGACCACCTGACTTGGCGTCCAGGGCGACGCTCACGTGGGCTGCGTCCTCAAGACGACAATCCAATAAGGAGAAGAAGATGCGACGCTCCTGTAAATCCGTATGGGCTGACACAATACAATGGTATGTATACACGCAGCATGCAGCTGCGTTCACGCTGCCATAATAATGGTACTCAGCCTGGCCTGGTTGCACGAGCTGACGCAGACCTCGCCTTTGCCAGCCGGACTGGTTGGTTCTGCACAGCACTGCCTCGAATACGCTACTCAGGTGGCATATTCTGGTCGTCTACAATGCGTGGCCGCCCTCCAGATGACGTATGATGATCATGGACCAATAAAACCATGAAAAAACAGATGTAAACACAAGTTACTAATTGGCACAAAATTTAAAAAATAAAAAAAAGCTAATTTACCTTACGATACTGCACGTGACGATGAGTTGCTACGGATGCTAGTGGAATAACTGCCCAAATCCTGCGATGTCAGATTTTGATGTGCACATCTGCCATAAATACTTTACTCTGGCGGTGTATATGGCGTGAACGCGCTCCAGATGAAGTTTGTTGACCGTGACCAATAAGAACATGAAAAAAAAAGAAGAGGTGTAAACAAACGTTATAAATTGACACAAAATTATACACAAATATTATGACTTGATGTATGGCTTTCCAAATCCTGTGATGCCGGTCCTTGATGTCCAATCATAATTATCTGGTACCTGAAAAAATGCAAATGTAAATTAGCAATATGTATATGTATTAGTATATATGTATGTAAATGTATGCAAATAATGTCACTCATGTTAAAAACTTACTTCATAAGAAAGCCCTGTGTGCTGTCAGCTCAAGCTAATTTAAGTTGTTTAATGTTGTCCATCAAATCTTGTTAAATTGATACGCTTAATTTGTTTAACAATTGAGTCAAATTGTGTCCCTGTTTAAAAAATATGTAAAGGCACATGTAACTTAAAAAATAATATGTGTTGCCAAATACGATACTGTATAAGTTAAAATAAGTATCGAAAAGTAGAGCTACATGTTTACAAAGCTCAAAACAAAATTGCAAATGTTGCTGAAACTAAATTTAATAGATGTTGCTAGGATTAAGTAATGAGTTAAATCGAATAAAGTTACTGCCAGTGTGAAGCTGGCAGGCAATTGGCAAAAAAAAAAAAAAAAAAAAAAAAAAAAAAAAAAAAACCCAAAATATTTTTTGTTAAATACTGCTTGTTCATTTATATATATGGTTGATGGTGATTTATATATATGGTTACGAAATGGTATAAATGATTGATCTCTCATACTTAAATATCAGATATGTATTTGATTTCGTACATTTATATATGACCTGCCAATTAAATTAGTTTTCGTCACAAACTGCTTGTTCAAATATATTATTCAATTTTAATTGTTTTAGAAATTAATGTATATGTTATAGATTTCATATACTTAATTTTATCTGATAAACAATATATTTCTCGTTAAATACTGCTTGTATAACAATATGTAAAAAAGTGTTTTAAAATGATATAACTAATTGATCTCTCATACATAAATAAGACATATGTATATGATTTCATTTATTTATTATGACTAGCCAACCAAAATAGTTTTCGTCACAAACTGCTTGTTCAAATATATTATCCAATTTGTATTGTTTTACAAATTAATATATACATAATAGAGTCCATATACTTAATTTAATCTGATAACCAAATTATTTTTCGTTAAATACTGCTTGTTCAACAATATGTAAAAATTTGTATTAATTTATATATATATTTCGAAATGGTATAAATGATTGATCTCTCATACATAAATAGCAGATATCATATATTCATATATTTATATTTGACCTGCCAACCAAATTTTTTCTCGTCACAAACTGATTGTTCAAATATATTATCCAATTTGTTTTGTTTTACAAATTAAAATGAATGTAATAGATTCCATAAACCTAATTTAATCTGATAACCAAAATATATTTTTCGTTAAATACTGCTTGTTCAACAATATGTATTGATTTATATATATGGTTACGAAATGGTATAAATGATTGATCTCTCATACATAAATATCAGATATGTAATGATTTCATTTATTTATATATGACCTGCCAACCAAATTAGTTTTCGTCACAAACTGCTTGTTCAAATATATTATCCAATCGGAATGTTTTACAAATTAATGTATATGTAATAGATTCCATATACTTAATTTAATCTGATAAACAATATATTTCTCGTTAAATACTGCTTGTTTAACAATATGTAAAATGTGGTATAAAATGATATAAATGATTGATATATCATACATAAATATGACATATGTATATGATTACATACATATATATATGGCCTGTCAACTAAATTATTTATCTTCAAATACTGATTTATCATCAATACGAGCAAGTTTTTATTGATTTATATATATGTAAATTTAAAAGTATATGTATGCTATTTCTGTTAATTTGTTAGTCGTTATGTTATCGAAATAGTATATATGATTCATAACTCATTTATATATATCAGATATCTATACGATTTCATATATTTATATTCGACCTGCTAACCAAATTAGTTTTCGTTTCAAATGTATACATGTATCTGAAATAATATATTATTGATATCGGATAGTTAAATACTGCTTGTTTAACAATATGTAAAAAGTGGTATAAAATGATATAAATGATTGATATATCATACATAAATATGACATATGTATATGATTACATACATATATATATGGCCTGTCAACTAAATTATTTTTCTTCAAATACTGATTTATCATCAATACGAGCAAGTTTTTATTGATTTATATATATGTAAATTTAAACGTATATGTATGCTATTTCTGTTAATTTGTTAGTCGTTATGTTATCGAAATAGTATATATGATTCATATCTCATTTATATGTATCAGATATCTATACGATTTCATATATTTATATTCGACCTGCTAACCAAATTAGTTTTCGTTTCAAATTGCTTTATCATGTATGCTTTAATACTGCTTGTTCAACAATATTTAAAATTTTTATTGATTTATATATATGTTTCGAAATGGTATAAGTGATTGATCTCTCATACATAAATATCATATATCATATATTTATATTTGACCACCCAACCAAAAAAGTTTTTTGCACAAAATGCTTGTTCAAATATATTATCCAATTTGTATTGTTATACAATTTAATAAATATGTAATAGATTCCATAAACATAATATAACTTGATAGCCAACTTATTTTTCGTTAAATAATGCTTGTTCAACAATATGTATTGATTTATATATATGGTTACGAAATGGTATAAATGATTGATCTCTCATACATAAATAGCAGATATCATATATTTATATTTTACCAGCCAACCAAAGTAGTTTTCGTCACAAACTGCTTGTTCAAATATATTATCCAATTTGTATTGTTTTACACTTTAATATATATGTAATAGATTCCATAAACATAATTTAACTTGATAGCCAACTTATTTATTGTTAAATACTGCTTGTTCAACAATATGTAAAAATTTGTATTAATTTATATATATATTTCGAAATGGTATAAATGATTGATCTCTCATACATTAATGGCAGATATCATATATTCATATATTTATATTTGACCTGCCAACCAAATTTTTTCTCGTCACAAACTGATTGTTCAAATATATTATCCAATTTGTTTTGTTTTACAAATTAAAATAAATGTAATAGATTCCATAAACCTAATTTAATCTGATAATAAAATATATTTTTCGTTAAATACTGCTTGTTCAACAATATGTATTGATTTATATATATGGTTACGAAATGGTATAAATGATTGATCTCTCATACATAAATATCAGATATGTAATGATTTCATTTATTTATATATGACCTGCCAACCAAATTAGTTTTCGTCACAAACTGCTTGTTCAAATATATTATCCAATCGGAATGTTTTACAAATTAATGTATATGTAATAGATTCCATATACTTAATTTAATCTGATAAACAATATATTTCTCGTTAAATACTGCTTGTTTAACAATATGTAAAATGTGGTATAAAATGATATAAATGATTGATATATCATACATAAATATGACATATGTATATGATTACATACATATATATATGGCCTGTCAACTAAATTATTTATCTTCAAATACTGATTTATCATCAATACGAGCAAGTTTTTATTGATTTATATATATGTAAATTTAAAAGTATATGTATGCTATTTCTGTTAATTTGTTAGTCGTTATGTTATCGAAATAGTATATATGATTCATAACTCATTTATATATATCAGATATCTATACGATTTCATATATTTATATTCGACCTGCTAACCAAATTAGTTTTCGTTTCAAATGTATACATGTATCTGAAATAATATATTATTGATATCGGATAGTTAAATACTGCTTGTTTAACAATATGTAAAAAGTGGTATAAAATGATATAAATGATTGATATATCATACATAAATATGACATATGTATATGATTACATACATATATATATGGCCTGTCAACTAAATTATTTTTCTTCAAATACTGATTTTTCATCAATACGAGCAAGTTTTTATTGATTTATATATATGTAAATTTAAACGTATATGTATGCTATTTCTGTTAATTTGTTAGTCGTTATGTTATCGAAATAGTATATATGATTCATATCTCATTTATATGTATCAGATATCTATACGATTTCATATATTTATATTCGACCTGCTAACCAAATTAGTTTTCGTTTCAAATTGCTTTATCATGTATGCTTTAATACTGCTTGTTCAACAATATTTAAAATTTTTATTGATTTATATATATGTTTCGAAATGGTATAAGTGATTGATCTCTCATACATAAATATCATATATCATATATTTATATTTGACCACCCAACCAAAAAAGTTTTTTGCACAAAATGCTTGTTCAAATATATTATCCAATTTGTATTGTTTTACAATTTAATAAATATGTAATAGATTCCATAAACATAATATAACTTGATAGCCAACTTATTTTTCGTTAAATAATGCTTGTTCAACAATATGTATTGATTTATATATATGGTTACGAAATGGTATAAATGATTGATCTCTCATACATAAATAGCAGATATCATATATTTATATTTTACCAGCCAACCAAAGTAGTTTTCGTCACAAACTGCTTGTTCAAATATATTATCCAATTTGTATTGTTTTACACTTTAATATATATGTAATAGATTCCATAAACATAATTTAACTTGATAGCCAACTTATTTATTGTTAAATACTGCTTGTTCAACAATATGTAAAAATTTGTATTAATTTATATATATATTTCGAAATGGTATAAATGATTGATCTCTCATACATTAATGGCAGATATCATATATTCATATATTTATATTTGACCTGCCAACCAAATTTTTTCTCGTCACAAACTGATTGTTCAAATATATTATCCAATTTGTTTTGTTTTACAAATTAAAATAAATGTAATAGATTCCATAAACCTAATTTAATCTGATAATAAAATATATTTTTCGTTAAATACTGCTTGTTCAACAATATGTATTGATTTATATATATGGTTACGAAATGGTATAAATGATTGATCTCTCATACATAAATATCAGATATGTAATGATTTCATTTATTTATATATGACCTGCCAACCAAATTAGTTTTCGTCACAAACTGCTTGTTCAAATATATTATCCAATCGGAATGTTTTACAAATTAATGTATATGTAATAGATTCCATATACTTAATTTAATCTGATAAACAATATATTTCTCGTTAAATACTGTTTGTTTAACAATATGTAAAATGTGGTATAAAAAGATATAAATGATTGATATATCATACATAAATATGACATATGTATATGATTACATACATATATATATGGCCTGTCAACTAAATTATTTTTCTTCAAATACTGATTTTTCATCAATACGAGCAAGTTTTTATTGATTTATATATATGTAAATTTAAACGTATATGTATGCTATTTCTGTTAATTTGTTAGTCGTTATGTTATCGAAATAGTATATATGATTCATATCTCATTTATATATATCAGATATCTATACGATTTCATTATATTCGACCTGCTAACCAAATTAGTTTTCGTTTCAAATTGCTTTATCATTAATGTTAATAATTATTATTATTAAATATTATGTTCATTTGTGTGTAGACATGTATACATGTATCTGAAATAGTATATTATTGATATCGGATACATATTTATCAGATATGTATATGAGTTCATATATATTTATAGATGATATTCCAATCAAATTAGTTTTCGTTAAATACTGCTTGTTCAACAATATTTAAAATTTTGTATTGATTTATATATATGTTTCGAAATGGTATAAGTGATTGATCTCTCATACATAAATATCATATATCATATATTTATATTTGACCACCCAACCAAAATAGTTTTCGTCACAAACTGCTTGTTCAAATATATTATCCAATTTGTATTGTTTTACAATTTAATAAATATGTAATAGATTCCATAAACATAATTTAACTTGATAGCCAACTTATTTTTAGTTAAATAATGCTTGTTCAACAATATGTATTGATTTATATATATGGTTACGAAATGGTATAAATGATTGATCTCTCATACATAAATATCAGATATGTAATGATTTAATTTATTTATATATGACCTGCCAACCAAATTAGTTTTCGTCACAAACTGCTTGTTCAAATATATTATCCAATCGGAATGTTTTACAAATTAATGTATATGTAATAGATTCCATATACTTAATTTAATCTGATAAACAATATATTTCTCGTTAAATACTGTTTGTTTAACAATATGTAAAATGTGGTATAAAAAGATATAAATGATTGATATATCATACATAAATATGACATATGTATATGATTACATACATATATATATGGCCTGTCAACTAAATTATTTTTCTTCAAATACTGATTTTTCATCAATACGAGCAAGTTTTTATTGATTTATATATATGTAAATTTAAACGTATATGTATGCTATTTCTGTTAATTTGTTAGTCGTTATGTTATCGAAATAGTATATATGATTCATATCTCATTTATATATATCAGATATCTATACGATTTCATTATATTCGACCTGCTAACCAAATTAGTTTTCGTTTCAAATTGCTTTATCATTAATGTTAATAATTATTATTATTAAATATTATGTTCATTTGTGTGTAGACATGTATACATGTATCTGAAATAGTATATTATTGATATCGGATACATATTTATCAGATATGTATATGAGTTCATATATATTTATAGATGATATTCCAATCAAATTAGTTTTCGTTAAATACTGCTTGTTCAACAATATTTAAAATTTTGTATTGATTTATATATATGTTTCGAAATGGTATAAGTGATTGATCTCTCATACATAAATATCATATATCATATATTTATATTTGACCACCCAACCAAAATAGTTTTCGTCACAAACTGCTTGTTCAAATATATTATCCAATTTGTATTGTTTTACAATTTAATAAATATGTAATAGATTCCATAAACATAATTTAACTTGATAGCCAACTTATTTTTAGTTAAATAATGCTTGTTTAACAATATGTATTGATTTATATATATGGTTACGAAATGGTATAAATGATTGATCTCTCATACATAAATATCAGATATGTAATGATTTAATTTATTTATATATGACCTGCCAACCAAATTAGTTTTCGTCACAAACTGCTTGTTCAAAAATATTATCCAATTTGAATTGTTTTACAAATTAATATATACGTAATAGAGTATATATACTTAATTTAATCTGATAACCAAAATATTATTCGTTAAATACTGCTTGTTCATTTATATATATGGTTGATGGAGATTTAAATATATGGTTACGAAATGGTATAAATGATTGATCTCTCATACTTAAATATCAGATATGTATTTGATTTCGTACATTTATATATGACCTGCCAATTAAATTAGTTTTCGTCACAAACTGCTTGTTCAAATATATTATTCAATTTTAATTGTTTTAGAAATTAATGTATATGTTATAGATTTCATATACTTAATTTTATCTGATAAACAATATATTTCTCGTTAAATACTGCTTGTATAACAATATGTAAAAAAGTGGTTTAAAATGATATAACTAATTGATCTCTCATACATAAATATGACATATGTATATGATTTCATACATTTATATATGATCTGCCAACCAAATTAGTTTTTTTCACAAACTGCACATACATATTTATCAGATATTTATATGATTTCATATATATTTATAGATGATATTCCAATCAAATTAGATATTCCAAATAACGTAATAGAGTTAATATACTTAATTTAATCTGATAACCAATATATTTCCCGTTATATACTGATTGTTTAACAATATGTAAAAAGTGGTATTAAATGATATAACTGATTGATCTCTCATACATAAATAAGTCATATGTATAAGATTTCATTTATTTATATATGACTAGCCAACCAAATTAGTTTTCGTCACAAACTGCTTGTTCAAAAATATTATCCAATTTGAATTGTTTTACAAATTAATATATACGTAATAGAGTCCATATACTTAATTTAATCTGATAACCAAATTATTTTTCGTTAAATACTGCTTGTTCAACAATATGTAAAAATTTGTATTAATTTATATATATATTTCGAAATGGTATAAATGATTGATCTCTCATACATAAATAGCAGATATCATATATTCATATATTTATATTTGACCTGCCAACCAAATTAGTTTTCGTCACAAACTGCTTGTTCAAAAATTTTATCCAATTTGAATTGTTTTACAAATTAATATATACGTAATAGAGTCCATATACTTAATTTAATCTGATAACCAAATTATTTTTCGTTAAATACTGCTTGTTCAACAATATGTAAAAATTTGTATTAATTTATATATATATTTCGAAATGGTATAAATGATTGATCTCTCTTACATAAATAGCAGATATCATATATTCATATATTAATATATTTAAATATGACCTGCCAACCAAATTAGTATTAATATTATTAAGTATTATTATTAAATATTATGTTCATTTGTGTGTAGACATGTATAGATGTATCTGAAATAGTATATTATTATATCGCATACATATATATCAGATATTTTTATGATTTTATATATATTAATAGCTGATATTCCAATCAAATTAGTTTTCGTTAAATACTGCTTGTTCAACATTATGATTGTTCAAATATATTATCCAATTTGTTTTGTTTTACAAATTAAAATAAATGTAATAGATTCCATAAACCTAATTTAATGTGATAACCATAATATATTTTTCGTTAAATACTGCTTGTTCAACAATATGTATTGATTTATATATATGGTTACGAAATGGTATAAATGATTGATCTCTCATACATAAATATCAGATATGTAATGATTTCATTTATTTATATATGACCTGCCAACCAAATTAGTTTTCGTCACAAACTGCTTGTTCAAATATATTATCCAATCGGAATGTTTTACAAATTAATGTATATGTAATAGATTTCATATACTTAATTTAATCTAATAAACAATATATTTCTCGTTAAATACTGCTTGTTTAACAATATGTAAAAAGTGGTATAAAATGATATAAATGATTAATATTAATGACATATGTATATAATTTCATACATATATATATGACCTGTCAACTAAATTATTTTTCTTCAAATACTGATTTTTCATCAATACGAGCAAGTTTTTATTGATTTATATATATGTAAATTTAAACGTATATGTATGCTATTTCTGTTAATTTGTTAGTCGTTATGTTATCGAAATAGTATATATGATTCATATCTCATTTATATATATCAGATATCTATACGATTTCATATATTTATATTCGACCTGCTAACCAAATTAGTTTTCGTTTCAAATTGCTTTATCATTAATGTTAATAATTATTATTATTAAATATTATGTTCATTTGTGTGTAGACATGTATAAATGTATCTGAAATAGTATATTATTGATATCGGATACATATTTATCAGATATGTATATGAGTTCATATATATTTATAGATGATATTCCAATCAAATTAGTTTTCATTAAATACTGCTTGTTCTACAATATTTAAAATTTTGTATTGATTTATATATATGTTTCGAAATGGTATAAATGATTGATCTCTCATACATAAATATCAGATATGTATATGATTTCATATATTTATATATGACCTTCCAACCAAATTAGTTTTTTTCACAAACTGCACATACATATTTATCAGATATTTATATGATTTCATATATATTTATAGATGATATTCCAATCAAATTAGATATTCCAAATAACGTAATAGAGTAAATATACTTTATTTAATCTGATAACCAAAATATTTCCCGTTAAATACTGATTGTTTAACAATATGTAAAAAGTGGTATTAAATGATATAACTGATTGATCTATCATACATAAATAAGACATATGTATATGATTTCATTTATTTATATATGACTAGCCAACCAAATTAGTTTTCGTCACAAGCTGATTGTTCAAAAATAATATCCAATTTGAATTGTTTTACAATTAATATATACGTAATAGATTCAATATACTTAATTTAATCTGATAACCAAAATATTTTTCGTTAAATACTGCTTGTTCAACAAAATGTTATGTTTTATATATGGTTACGAAATGGTATAAATGATTGATCTCTCATACATAAATATCAGATATGACCTTCCAACCAAATTAGTTTTCGTCACAAACTGCTTGTTCAAAAATATTATCCAATTTGAATTGCTTTACAAATTAATATATACGTAATAGAGTCCATATACTTAATTTAATCTGATAAACAAATTATTTTTCGTTAAATAATGCTTGTTCAACAATATGTAAAAATTTGTATTAATTTATATATATATTTCGAAATGGTATAAATGATTGATCTCTCATACATAAATAGCAGATATCATATATTCATATATTTATATTTGACCTGCCAACCAAATTAGTTTTCGTTACAAACTGCTTTATAATTAATATTATTAAGTATTATTATTAAATATTATGTTCATTTGTGTGTAGACATGTATAGATGTATCTGAAATAGTATATTATTATATCGCATACATATATATCAGATATTTCTATTATTTTATATATATTTATAGATGATATTCCAATCAAATTAGTTTTCGTTAAATACTGCTTGTTCAACATTATGATTGTTCAAATATATTATCCAATTTGTTTTGTTTTACAAATTAAAATAAATGTAATAGATTCCATAAACCTAATTTTATCTGATAACCAAAATATATATTTCGTTAAATACTGCTTGTTCAACAATATGTATTGATTTATATATATGGTTACGAAATGGTATAAATGATTGATCTCTCATACATAAATATCAGATATGTAAATATTTCATTTATTTATATATGACCTGCCAACCAAATTAGTTTTCGTCACAAACTGCTTGTTCAAATATATTATCCAATCGGAATGTTTTACAAATTAATGTATATGTAATAGATTCCATATACTTAATTTAATCTGATAAACAATATATTTCTCGTTAAATACTGCTTGTTTAACAATATGTAAAAAGTGGTATAAAATGATATAAATGATTGATATCTCATACATAAATATGACATATGTATATGATTTCATACATATATATATGACCTGTCAACTAAATTATTTTTCTTCAAATACTGATTTTTCATCAATACGAGCAAGTTTTTATTGATTTATATATATGTAAATTTAAACGTATATGTATGCTATTTCTGTTAATTTGTTAGTCGTTATGTTATCAAAATAGTATATATGATTCATATCTCATTTATATATATCAGATATCTATACGATTTCATATATTTATATTCGACCTGCTAACCAAATTAGTTTTCGATTCAAATTGCTTTATCATTAATGTTAATAATTATTATTATTAAATATTATGTTCATTTGTGTGTAGACATGTATACATGTATCTGAAATAGTATATTATTGATATCGGATACATATTTATCAGATATGTATATGAGTTCATATATATTTATAGATGATATTCCAATCAAATTAGTTTTCGTTAAATACTGCTTGTTCAACAATATTTAAAATTTTGTATTGATTTATATATATGTTTCGAAATGGTATAAGTGATTGATCTCTCATACATAAATATCATATATCATATATTTATATTTGACCACCCAACCAAATTAGTTTTCGTCACAAACTGCTTGTTCAAAAATATTATCCAATTTGAATTGTTTTACAAATTAATATATACGTAATAGAGTCCATATACTTAATTTAATCTGATAACCAAATTATTTTTCGTTAAATACTGCTTGTTCAACAATATGTAAAAATTTGTATTAATTTATATATATATTTCGAAATGGTATAAATGATTGATCTCTCATACATAAATAGCAGATATCATATATTCATATATTTATATTTGACCTGCCAACCAAATTAGTTTTCGTCACAAACTGCTTGTTCAAAAATATTATCCAATTTGAATTGTTTTACAAATTAATATATACGTAATAGAGTCCATATACTTAATTTAATCTGATAACCAAATTATTTTTCGTTAAATACTGCTTGTTCAACAATATGTAAAATTTTGTATTAATTTATATATATATTTCGAAATGGTATAAATGATTGATCTCTCATACATAAATAGCAGATATCATATATTCATATATTTATATATGACCTGCCAACCAAATTAGTTTTCGTTACAAACTGCTTTATAATTAATATTATTAAGTATTATTATTAAATATTATGTTCATTTGTGTGTAGGCATGTATAGATGTATCTGAAATAGTATATTATTATATCGCATACATATATATCAGATATTTTTATGATTTTATATATATTTATAGATGATATTCCAATCAAATTAGTTTTCGTTAAATACTGCTTGTTCAACATTATGATTGTTCAAATATATTATCCAATTTGTTTTGTTTTACAAATTAAAATAAATGTAATAGATTCCATAAACCTAATTTAATCTGATAACCAAAATATATTTTTCGTTAAATACTGCTTGTTCAACAATATGTATTGATTTATTTATATGGTTACGAAATGGTATAAATGATTGATCTCTCATACATAAATATCAGATATGTATATGATTTCATTTATTTATATATGACCACCCAACCAAAATAGTTTTCGTCACAAACTGCTTGTTCAAATATATTATCCAATTTGTATAGTCTTACAATTTAATATATATGTAATAGATTCTATAAACATAATTTAACTTGATAGCCAACTTATTTTTTGTTAAATACTGCTTGTTCAACAATATGTAAAAATTTGTATTAATTTATATATATATTTCGAAATGGTATAAATGATTGATCTCTCATACATAAATAGCAGATATCATATATTCATATATTTATATATGACCTGCCAACCAAATTAGTTTTCGTCACAAACTGATTGTTCAAATATATTATCCAATTTGTTTTGTTTTACAAATTAAAACAAGTAACTAAACTCTAGTCGAGACTGCTCGACTAAGAGATACCCTGAATCCATTGAGCTGTAATACCAATCATTAAGAGCTTCATTTATTCATTAATAGTAAAGAACACATGCACACACACACACACACAAACATATGCATGCACGTAATATGCTCACTGCGCAGTATTGCGGCTGCAGCAGAGGCTGTGCTATGGAAACTTTATTGTTTAATAACATTTTTTCTAGACCTATGTTCTTAATGAAATTTTCGGGGAGTTGTTATGACATCCAAATGTACCTATTTGCCAAATTTTAAGTGTCTAGTATTTGATATACGTGAGTTATCATTTTTGTTGAATTGTGGGCGAAAGGGGCGTGGCATCAAAAATCCAAAAATGACAAAATGTGCGGATTCAATATAGCAATCAAACACAACTTAGTGCACGATTCTATCTTTAACGGTGTGCACGCCAGATCTCAAAAACAAAGCGATATTTTCGATAGTTATCGATAAAAAAGAAATGGGACGAGTTATCGAAAAAAAAAATAAACTCGTACAGCGTATGGTATTATCGAGCATTTTGCTTTTTATTTGAAGTCTCTAGCTTTTGTGGTTGCAGAAATCCAGGTGTTTACACGGACGGACGGACGGACGGACAGACGGACAGGGCTAGTTCAACTCAGCTCGTCGAGCTGATCAAGAATATATATACTTTATGGGGTGTGGCACGCCTCCTTCTGCCTGTTACATACATTTGCACAAAAACATTATACCCTGAAATTTCCATTTTCAATGGATTCAGGGTATAATAAATGTAATAGATTCCATAAACCTAATTTAGTCTGATAACCAAAATATATTTTTCGTTAAATACTGCTTGTTCAACAATATGTATTGATTTATATATATGGTTACGAAATGGTATAAATGATTGATCTCTCATACATAAATATCAGATATGTATATGATTTCATTTATTTATATATGACCTGCCAACCAAATTAGTTTTCGTCACAACTGCTTGTTCAAATATATTATCCAATCGGAATGTTTTACAAATTATGTAAAAGTGGTATTAAATGATATAACTGATTGATCTCTCATACATAAATAAGTCATATGTATAAGATTTCATTTATTTATATATGACTAGCCAACCAAATTAGTTTTCGTCACAAACTGCTTGTTCAAAAATATTATCCAATTTGAATTGTTTTACAAATTAATATATACGTAATAGAGTCCATATACTTAATTTAATCTGATAACCAAATTATTTTTCGTTAAATACTGCTTGTTCAACAATATGTAAAAATTTGTATTAATTTATATATATATTTCGAAATGGTATAAATGATTGATCTCTCATACATAAATGGCAGATATCATATATTCATATATTTATATTTGACCTGCCAACCAAATTAGTTTTCGTCACAAACTGCTTGTTCAAAAATTTTATCCAATTTGAATTGTTTTACAAATTAATATATACGTAATAGAGTCCATATACTTAATTTAATCTGATAACCAAATTATTTTTCGTTAAATACTGCTTGTTCAACAATATGTAAAAATTTGTATTAATTTATATATATATTTCGAAATGGTATAAATGATTGATCTCTCTTACATAAATAGCAGATATCATATATTCATATATTAATATATTTAAATATGACCTGCCAACCAAATTAGTATTAATATTATTAAGTATTATTATTAAATATTATGTTCATTTGTGTGTAGACATGTATAGATGTATCTGAAATAGTATATTATTATATCGCATACATATATATCAGATATTTTTATGATTTTATATATATTAATAGCTGATATTCCAATCAAATTAGTTTTCGTTAAATACTGCTTGTTCAACATTATGATTGTTCAAATATATTATCCAATTTGTTTTGTTTTACAAATTAAAATAAATGTAATAGATTCCATAAACCTAATTTAATGTGATAACCATAATATATTTTTCGTTAAATACTGCTTGTTCAACAATATGTATTGATTTATATATATGGTTACGAAATGGTATAAATGATTGATCTCTCATACATAAATATCAGATATGTAATGATTTCATTTATTTATATATGACCTGCCAACCAAATTAGTTTTCGTCACAAACTGCTTGTTCAAATATATTATCCAATCGGAATGTTTTACAAATTAATGTATATGTAATAGATTCCATATACTTAATTTAATCTAATAAACAATATATTTCTCGTTAAATACTGCTTGTTTAACAATATGTAAAAAGTGGTATAAAATGATATAAATGATTAATATTAATGACATATGTATATAATTTCATACATATATATATGACCTGTCAACTAAATTATTTTTCTTCAAATACTGATTTTTCATCAATACGAGCAAGTTTTTATTGATTTATATATATGTAAATTTAAACGTATATGTATGCTATTTCTGTTAATTTGTTAGTCGTTATGTTATCGAAATAGTATATATGATTCATATCTCATTTATATATATAAGATATCTATACGATTTCATATATTTATTTTCGACCTGCTAACCAAATTAGTTTTCGTTTCAAATTGCTTTATCATTAATGTTAATAATTATTATTATTAAATATTATGTTCATTTGTGTGTAGACATGTATAAATGTATCTGAAATAGTATATTATTGATATCGGATACATATTTATCAGATATGTATATGAGTTCATATATATTTATAGATGATATTCCAATCAAATTAGTTTTCATTAAATACTGCTTGTTCTACAATATTTAAAATTTTGTATTGATTTATATATATGTTTCGAAATGGTATAAATGATTGATCTCTCATACATAAATATCAGATATGTATATGATTTCATATATTTATATATGACCTTCCAACCAAATTAGTTTTTTTCACAAACTGCACATACATATTTATCAGATATTTATATGATTTCATATATATTTATAGATGATATTCCAATCAAATTAGATATTCCAAATAACGTAATAGAGTAAATATACTTTATTTAATCTGATAACCAAAATATTTCCCGTTAAATACTGATTGTTTAACAATATGTAAAAAGTGGTATTAAATGATATAACTGATTGATCTATCATACATAAATAAGACATATGTATATGATTTCATTTATTTATATATGACTAGCCAACCCAATTAGTTTTCGTCACAAGCTGATTGTTCAAAAATAATATCCAATTTGAATTGTTTTACAATTAATATATACGTAATAGATTCAATATACTTAATTTAATCTGATAACCAAAATATTTTTCGTTAAATACTGCTTGTTCAACAAAATGTTATGGTTTTATATATATGGTTACGAAATGGTATAAATGATTGATCTCTCATACATAAATATCACATATGACCTTCCAACCATATTAGTTTTCGTCACAAACTGCTTGTTCAAAAATATTATCCAATTGAATTGCTTTACAAATTAATATATACGTAATAGAGTCCATATACTTAATTTAATCTGATAAACAAATTATTTTTCGTTAAATAATGCTTGTTCAACAATATGTAAAAATTTGTATTAATTTATATATATATTTCGAAATGGTATAAATGATTGATCTCTCATACATAAATAGCAGATATCATATATTCATATATTTATATATGATCTGCCAACCAAATTAGTTTTCGTCACAAACTGCTTTATAATTAATATTATTAAGTATTATTATTAAATATTATGTTCATTTGTGTGTAGACATGTATAGATGTATCTGAAATAGTATATTATTATATCGCATACATATATATCAGATATTTCTATTATTTTATATATATTTATAGATGATATTCCAATCAAATTAGTTTTCGTTAAATACTGCTTGTTCAACATTATGATTGTTAAAATATATTATTCAATTTTTATTGTTTTACAAATTAATATATATGTTATAGATTTCATATACTTAATTTAATCTGATAAACAAAATATAAATTTCGTTAAATACTGCTTGTTCAACAATATGTATTGATTTAAATATATGGTATACGAAATGATATAAATGATTGATCTCTCATACATAAATATCAGACATATGTATATGTTTTCATTTATTTATATATGACCTGCCAACCAAATTAGTTTTCGTCACAAACTGCTTGTTTAAATATATTATCCAATCGGAATTTTTTTACAAATTAATGTATATGTAATAGATTCCATATACTTAATTTAATCTGATTAGCAATATATTTCTCGTTAACTACTGCTTGTTTATCAATATGTAAAAACTGGTATAAAATGATATAAATGATTGATATCTCGTACATAAATATGACATATGTATATGATTTCATACATTTATATATGACCTGCCAACTAAATTATTTTTCTTTAAATACTGATTTTTCATCAATACGAACAAGTTTTTCTTGATTTATATATATGTAAATTTAAACGTATATGTATGCTATTTCTGTTAATTTGTTAGTCGTTATGTTATCGAAATAGTATATATGATTCATATCTCATTTATATATATCAGATATCTGTACGATTTCATATATTTATATTCGACCTGCTAACCAAATTAGTTTTCGATTTCAAATTGCTTTATCATTAATGTTAATAATTATTATTATTAAATATTATGTTCATTTGTGTGTAGACATGTATAGATGTATCTGAAATAGTATATTATTGATATCGCATACATATATATCAGATATGTATATGATTTCAAATATATATTTATATATGATATTCCAATCAAATTAGTTTTCGTTAAATACTGCTTGTTCAACAATATTTAAATATTTGTATTGATTTATATATATGTTTCGTAATGGTATAAGTGATTGATCTCTCATATATAAATATCATATATCATATATTTATATTTGACCACCCAACCAAATTAGTTTTCGTCACAAACTGCTTGTTCAAAAATATTATCCAATTTGTATTGTTTTACAATTTAATAAATATGTAATAGAGTCCATAAACATAATTTAACCTGATAACCAACTTATTTTTCGTTAAATACTGCTTGTTCAACAATATGTAAAAATTTGTATTAATTTATATATATGATTTCGAAATGGTATAAATGATTGATCTCTCATACATAAATATCAGATATCGTATATTCATATATTTATATTTGACCTGCCAACCAAATTAGTTTTCGTCACAAACTGCTTGTTCAAAAATATTATCCAATTTGAATTGTTTTACAAATTAATATATACGTAATAGAGTCCATATACTTAATTTAATCTGATAACCAAATTATTTTTCGTTAAATACTGCTTGTTCAATTATATATAAAATTGTTGTATGGTGATTTATATATATAGTTACGAAATGGTACAAATGATTGATCTCTCATACTTAAATATCAGATATCTATTTGATTTCATACATTTATATATGACCTGCCAACCAAATTAGTTTTCGTTACAAACTGCTTTATAATTAATATTATTAAGTATTATTATTAAATATTATGTTCATTTGTGTGTAGACATGTACTAGATGTATCTGAAATAGTATATTAACTCTACATAAATGTTTGTATAAATGATTGATATCGCATACATATATATCAGATATTTTTATGATTTCATATATATTTATATATGATATTCCAACTAAATTAGTTTTCGTTAAATACTGCTTGTTCAACATTATGATTTTGTTCAAATATATAATTAAACGAACTTAATTTCTCAAAAACCCATTTATATATCTTACGATTCATATATTTATATTCGACCTGCTATCCAATTTAGTTTTCGTTTTACAAATTCTAAAATAAATGTAATAAATTATTATTAAATATTATTTCATTTTTTAACTTAATGTATCTGAATATTATTATTATATCCTACTATATATCAATATTTTTAGATTCCATAAACCTATATTTAATCTGATATCCAAAATATATTTTTCGTTAAATACTGCTTGTTCAACAATATGTATTGATTTATATATATGGTTACGAAATGGTATAAATGATTGATCTCTCATACATAAATATCAGATATGTATATGATTTCATTTATTTATATATGACCACCCAACCAAAATAGTTTTCGTCACAAACTGCTTGTTCAAATATATTATCCAATTTGTATAGTCTATACAATTTAATCATATATGTAATAGATTCTATAAATATAATTTAACTTGATAGCCAACTTATTTTTCGTTAAATACTGCTTGTTCAACAATATGTAAAAATTTGTATTGATTTATATATATGTTTCGAAATGGTATAAATGATTGATCTCTCATACATAAATAGCAGATATCATATATTCATATATTTATATATGACCAGCCAACCAAAATAGTTTTCGTCACAAACTGATTGTTCAAATATATTATCCAATTTGTATTGTTTTACAAATTAAAACAAGTAACTAAACTCTAGTCGAGACTGCTCGACTAAGAGATACCCTGAATCCATTGAGCTGTAATACCAATCATTAAGAGCTTCATTTATTCATTAATAGTAAAGAACACATGCACACACACACACACACAAACATATGCATGCACGTAATATGCTCACTGCGCAGTATTGCGGCTGCAGCAGAGGCTGTGCTATGGAAACTTTATTGTTTAATAACATTTTTTCTAGACCTATGTTCTTAATGAAATTTTCGGGGAGTTGTTATGACATCCAAATGTACCTATTTGCCAAATTTTAAGTGTCTAGTATTTGATATACGTGAGTTATCATTTTTGTTGAATTGTGGGCGAAAGGGGCGTGGCTTCAAAAATCCAAAAATGACAAAATGTGCGGATTCAATATAGCAATCAAACACAACTTAGTGCACGATTCTATCTTTAACGGTGTGCACGCCAGATCTCAAAAACAAAGCGATATTTTCGATAGTTATCGATAAAAAAGAAATGGGACGAGTTATCGAAAAAAAAAAATAAACTCGTACAGCGTATGGTATTATCGAGCATTTTGCTTTTTATTTGAAGTCTCTAGCTTTTGTGGTTGCAGAAATCCAGGTGTTTACACGGACGGACGGACGGACGGACAGACGGACAGGGCTAGTTCAACTCAGCTCGTCGAGCTGATCAAGAATATATATACTTTATGGGGTGTGGCACGCCTCCTTCTGCCTGTTACATACATTTGCACAAAAACATTATACCCTGAAATTTCCATTTTCAATGGATTCAGGGTATAATAAATGTAAAAATTCCATAAACCTAATTTAATCTGATAACCAAAATATATTTTTCGTTAAATACTGCTTGTTCAACAATATGTAAATTTGATTTATATATATGGTTACGAAATGGTATAAATGATTGATCTCTCATACATAAATATCAGATATGTATATGATTTCATTTATTTATATATGACCTGCCAACCAAATTAGTTTTCGTCACAACTGCTTGTTCAAATATATTATCCAATCGGAATTGTTTTACAAATTAATGTATATGTAATAGATTCCATATACTCTAATTTAATCTGATAAACAAATATATTTCTCGTTAAATACTGCTTGTTTAACAATATGTAAAAAGTGGTATTAATTTATATATATATTTCGAAATGATATAAATGATTGATATCTCATACATAAATATGACATATATCATATATTTATATTTGACCTGTCCAACCAAATTAGTTTTCGTCACAAACTGCTTGTTCAACTATATTATCCAATTTGTATTGTTTTACAATTTAATATATATGTAATAATTCCATAAACGTAATTTAATTTGATAGCCAAATTATTTTTCGTTAAATACTGCTTGTTCATATATATGTCGTTGATGGTGATTTATATATATGGTTACGAAATGGTATATATGATTGATACTCTCATATATAAATATCAGATATCTATATGATTTCATATATTTATATTCGACCTGCTAACCAAATTAGATTTCGTTACAAATTGCTTTATCATTAATATTATTAATTATTATTATTAAATATTATGTTCATTTGTGTGTAGACATGTATAGATGTATCTGAAATAGTATATTATTATATCGCATACATATATATCAGATATGTATATGATTTCATATATATTTATAGATGATATTCCAATCAAATTAGTTTTCGTTAAATACTGCTTGTTCAACATTATTTAAAATTTTGTATGTTGATTTATATATATGTTTCGAAATGGTATAAATGATTGATCTCTCATACATAAATATCAGATATGTATATGATTTCATATATTTATATATGACCTTCCAACCAAATTAGTTTTCGTCACAAACTGCTTGTTCAAATATATTATCCAATGGGTATTGTTTTACAAACTAAAATATATGTAATAGATTTCATAAACTTAATTTAATCTGATAACCAATATATTTTTCGTTAAATACTGCTTGTTCAACAATATGTATTGATTTATTTATATGGTTACGAAATGGTATAAATGATTGATCTCTCATACATAAATATCAGATATGTATATGATTTCATTTATTTATATATGACCACCCAACCAAAATAGTTTTCGTCACAAACTGCTTGTTCAAATATATTATCCAATTTGTATTGTTTTACAATTTAATATATATGTAATAGATTCTATAAACATAATTTAACTTGATAGCCAACTTATTTTTTGTTAAATACTGCTTGTTCAACAATATGTAAAAATTTGTATTAATTTATATATATATTTCGAAATGGTATAAATGATTGATCTCTCATACATAAATAGCAGATATCATATATTCATATATTTATATATGACCTGCCAACCAAATTAGTTTTCGTCACAAACTGATTGTTCAAATATATTATCCAATTTGTTTTGTTTTACAAATTAAAACAAGTAACTAAACTCTAGTCGAGACTGCTCGACTAAGAGATACCCTGAATCCATTGAGCTGTAATACCAATCATTAAGAGCTTCATTTATTCATTAATAGTAAAGAACACATGCACACACACACACACACAAACATATGCATGCACGTAATATGCTCACTGCGCAGTATTGCGGCTGCAGCAGAGGCTGTGCTATGGAAACTTTATTGTTTAATAACATTTTTTCTAGACCTATGTTCTTAATGAAATTTTCGGGGAATTAATATGACATTCAAATGTACATATCTGCCTAAATTTCAAAACTCTAGTATTTGATATACGTGAGTTATCATTTTTGTTGAATTGTGGGCGAAAGGGGCGTGGCATCAAAAATCCAAAAATGACAAAATGTGCGGATTCAATATAGCAATCAAACACAACTTAGTGCACGATTCTATCTTTAACGGTGTGCACGCCAGATCTCAAAAACAAAGCGATATTTTCGATAGTTATCGATAAAAAAGAAATGGGACGAGTTATCGAAAAAAAAAATAAACTCGTACAGCGTATGGTATTATCGAGCATTTTGCTTTTTATTTGAAGTCTCTAGCTTTTGTGGTTGCAGAAATCCAGGTGTTTACACGGACGGACGGACGGACGGACAGACGGACAGGGCTAGTTCAACTCAGCTCGTCGAGCTGATCAAGAATATATATACTTAATGGGGTGTGGCACGCCTCCTTCTGCCTGTTACATACATTTGCACAAAAACATTATACCCTGAAATTTCCATTTTCAATGGATTCAGGGTATAATAAATGTAATAGATTCCATAAACCTAATTTAGTCTGATAACCAAAATATATTTTTCGTTAAATACTGCTTGTTCAACAATATGTATTGATTTATATATATGGTTACGAAATGGTATAAATGATTGATCTCTCATACATAAATATCAGATATGTATATGATTTCATTTATTTATATATGACCTGCCAACCAAATTAGTTTTCGTCACAACTGCTTGTTCAAATATATTATCCAATCGGAATGTTTTACAAATTAATGTATATGTAATAGATTCCATATACTTAATTTAATCTGATAAACAATATATTTCTCGTTCAATACTGCTTGTTTAACAATATGTAAAAAGTGGTATAAAATGATATAAATGATTGATATCTCATACATAAATATGACATATGTATATGATTTCATACATATATATATGACCTGTCAACTAAATTATTTTTCTTCAAATACTGATTTTTCATCAATACGAGCAAGTTTTTATTGATATATATATATGTAAATTTAAACGTATATGTATGCTATTTCTGTTAATTTGTTAGTCGTTATGTTATCGAAATAGTATATATGATTCATATCTCATTTATATATATCAGATATCTATACGATTTCATATATTTATATTCGACCTGCTAACCAAATTAGATTTCGTTTCAAATTGCTATATCATTAATATTATTAAGTATTATTATTAAATATTATGTTCATTTGTGTGTAGACATGTATACATGTATCTGAAATAGTATATTATTGATATCGGATACATATTTATCAGATATGTATATGAGTTCATATATATTTATAGATGATATTCCAATCAAATTAGTTTTCGTTAAATACTGCTTGTTCAACAATATTTAAAATTTTGTATTGATTTATATATATGTTTCGAAATGGTATAAATGATTGATCTCTCATACATAAATATCAGATATGTATATGATTTCATATATTTATATATGACCTTCCAACCAAATTAGTTTTCGTCACAAAATGCTTGTTCAAATATATTATCCAATGGGAATTGTTTTAGAAACTAATGTATTGTTATAGATTTCATATACTTAATTTAATCTGATAACCAATATATTTCCCGTTAAATACTGATTGTTTAACAATATGTAAAAAGTGGTATTAAATGATATAACTGATTGATCTCTCATACATAAATAAGACATATGTATATGATTTCATTTATTTATATATGACAAGCCAACCAAATTAGTTTTCGTCACAAACTGCTTGTTCAAAAATATTATCCAATTTGAATTGTTTTACAAATTAATATATACGTAATAGAGTCCATATACTTAATTTAATCTGATAACCAAATTATTTTTCGTTAAATACTGCTTGTTCAACAATATGTAAAAATTTGTATTAATTTATATATATATTTCGAAATGGTATAAATGATTGATCTCTCATACATAAATATCAGATATCATATGATTTCATATATTTATATTTGACCTGCCAACCAAATTAGTTTTCGTCACAAACTGCTTGTTCAAAAATATTATCCAATTTGAATTGTTTTACAAATTAATATATACGTAATAGAGTCCATATACTTAATTTAATCTGATAACCAAATTATTTTTCGTTAAATACTGCTTGTTCAACAATATGTAAAATTTTGTATTAATTTATATATATATTTCGAAATGGTATAAATGATTGATCTCTCATACATAAATAGCAGATATCATATATTCATATATTTATATATGACCTGCCAACCAAATTAGTTTTCGTTACAAACTGCTTTATAATTAATATTATTAAGTATTATTATTAAATATTATGTTCATTTGTGTGTAGACATGTATAGATGTATCTGAAATAGTATATTATTATATCGCATACATATATATCAGATATTTTTATGATTTTATATATATTTATAGATGATATTCCAATCAAATTAGTTTTCGTTAAATACTGCTTGTTCAACATATATTGTTCAAATATTATCCATTTGTTTGTTTTACAAATTAAAATAAATGTAATAGATTCCTCCTATTTTATTCTGTACCAAAATATATTTTTCGTTAAATACTGCTTGTTCAACAATATGTATTGATTTATATATATGGTTACGAAATGGTATAAATGATTGATCTCTCATACATAAATATCAGATATGTATATGATTTCATTTATTTATATATGACCACCCAACCAAAATAGTTTTCGTCACAAACTGCTTGTTCAAATATATTATCCAATTTGTATTGTTTTACAATTTAATATATATGTAATAGATTCTATAAACATAATTTAACTTGATAGCCAACTTATTTTTTGTTAAATACTGCTTGTTCAACAATATGTAAAAATTTGTATTAATTTATATATATATTTCGAAATGGTATAAATGATTGATCTCTCATACATAAATAGCAGATATCATATATTCATATATTTATATATGACCTGCCAACCAAATTAGTTTTCGTCACAAACTGATTGTTCAAATATATTATCCAATTTGTTTTGTTTTACAAATTAAAATAAATGTAATAGATTCCATAAACCTAATTTAATCTGATAACCAAAATATATTTTTCGTTAAATACTGCTTGTTCAACAATATGTATTGATTTATATATATGGTTACGAAATGGTATAAATGATTGATCTCTCATACATAAATATCAGATATGTATATGATTTCATTTATTTATATATGACCTGCCAACCAAATTAGTTTTCGTCACAACTGCTTATTCAAATATATTATCCAATCGGAATGTTTTACAAATTAATGTATATGTAATAGATTCCATATACTTAATTTAATCTGATAAACAATATATTTCTCGTTAAATACTGCTTGTTTAACAATATGTAAAAAGTGGTATAAAATGATATAAATGATTGATATCTCATACATAAATATGACATATGTATATGATTTCATACATATATATATGACCTGTCAACTAAATTATTTTTCTTCAAATACTGATTTTTCATCAATACGAGCAAGTTTTTATTGATTTATATATATGTAAATTTAAACGTATATGTATGCTATTTCTGTTAATTTGTTAGTCGTTATGTTATCGAAATAGTATATATGATTCATATCTCATTTATATATATCAGATATCTATACGATTTCATATATTTATATTCGACCTGCTAACCAAATTAGATTTCGTTTCAAATTGCTATATCATTAATATTATTAAGTATTATTGTTAAATATTATGTTCATTTGTGTGTAGACATGTATACATGTATCTGAAATAGTATATTATTGATATCGGATACATATTTATCAGATATGTATATGAGTTCATATATATTTATAGATGATATTCCAATCAAATTAGTTTTCGTTAAATACTGCTTGTTCAACAATATTTAAAATTTTGTATTGATTTATATATATGTTTCGAAATGGTATAAATGATTGATCTCTCATACATAAATATCAGATATGTATATGATTTCATATATTTATATATGACCTTCCAACCAAATTAGTTTTCGTCACAAACTGCTTGTTCAAATATATTATCCAATGGGAATTGTTTTAGAAACTAATGTATTGTTATAGATTTCATATACTTAATTTAATCTGATAACCAATATATTTCCCGTTAAATACTGATTGTTTAACAATATGTAAAAAGTGGTATTAAATGATATAACTGATTGATCTCTCATACATAAATAAGACATATTCTTTTTACTTTCTTATTTGTTTTTTTCTCTTTTCATGTATATGATTTCATATATTTATATATGACAAGCCAACCAAATTAGTTTTCGTCACAAACTGCTTGTTCAAAAATAATATCCAATTTGAATTGTTTTACAATTAATATATACGTAATAGTTTCCATATACTTAATTTAATCTGATAAACAATATATTTCTCGTTAAATACTGCTTGTATAACAATATGTAAAAAAGTGGTTTTAAATTATATAACTGATTGATCTCTCATACATAAATAAGACATAAAAAACTGCTTGTTCAAATATATTATCCAATTTGTATTGTTTTACAATTTAATAAATATGTAATAGATTCTATAAACATAATTTAACTTGATAGCCAACTTATTTTTCGTTAAATAATGCTTGTTCAACAATATGTATTGATTTATATATATGGTTACGAAATGGTATAAATGATTGATCTCTCATACATAAATAGCAGATATCATATATTTATATTTGACCAGCCAACCAAAATAGTTATCGTCGCAAACTGCTTGTTCAAATATATTATCCAATTTGTATTGTTTTACAATTTAATATATATGTAATAGATTCCATAAACATAATTTAACTTGATAGCCAACTTTTTTTTTGGTAAATACTGCTTATTCAACAATATGTAAAAATTTGTATTAATTTATATATATATTTCGAAATGGTATAAATGATTGATCTCTCATACATAAATATCAGATATGTATATGATTTCATATATTTATATATGACCTTCCAACCAAATTAGTTTTCGTCACAAACTGCTTGTTCAAATATATCATCCAATCGGAATTGTTTTAGAAATTAATGTATTGTTATAGATTTCATATACTTAATTTAATCTGATAACCAAAATATTTCCCGTTAAATACTGATTGTTTAACAAAATGTTATGTTTTATATATGGTTACGAAATGGTATAAATGATTGATCTCTCATACATAAATATCAGATATGTATATGATTTCATATATATATATATGACCTGCCAACCAAATTAGTTTTCGTCACAAACTGCTTGTTCAAAAATATTATCCAATTTGAATTGTTTTACAAATTAATATATACGTAATAGAGTCCATATACTTAATTTAATCTGATAACCAAATTATTTTTCGTTAAATACTGCTTGTTCAACAATATGTAAAAATTTGTATTAATTTATATATATATTTCGAAATGGTATAAATGATTGATCTCTCATACATAAATAGCAGATATCATATATTCATATATTTATATATGACCTGCCAACCAAATTAGTTTTCGTTACAAACTGCTTTATAATTAATATTATTAAGTATTATTATTAAATATTATGTTCATTTGTGTGTAGACATGTATAGATGTATCTGAAATAGTATATTATTATATCGCATACATATATATCAGATATTTTTATGATTTTATATATATTTATAGATGATATTCCAATCAAATTAGTTTTCGTTAAATACTGCTTGTTCAACATTATGATTGTTCAAATATATTATCCAATTTGTTTTGTTTTACAAATTAAAATAAATGTAATAGATTCCATAAACCTAATTTAATCTGATAACCAAAATATATTTTTCGTTAAATACTGCTTGTTCAACAATATGTATTGATTTATATATATGGTTACGAAATGGTATAAATGATTGATCTCTCATACATAAATATCAGATATGTATATGATTTCATTTATTTATATATGACCTGCCAACCAAATTAGTTTTCGTCACAACTGCTTGTTCAAATATATTATCCAATCGGAATGTTTTACAAATTAATGTATATGTAATAGATTCCATATACTTAATTTAATCTGATAAACAATATATTTCTCGTTAAATACTGCTTGTTTAACAATATGTAAAAAGTGGTATAAAATGATATAAATGATTGATATCTCATACATAAATATGACATATGTATATGATTTCATACATATATATATGACCTGTCAACTAAATTATTTTTCTTCAAATACTGATTTTTCATCAATACGAGCAAGTTTTTATTGATTTATATATATGTAAATTTAAACGTATATGTATGCTATTTCTGTTAATTTGTTAGTCGTTATGTTATCGAAATAGTATATATGATTCATATCTCATTTATATATATCAGATATCTATACGATTTCATATATTTATATTCGACCTGCTAACCAAATTAGATTTCGTTTCAAATTGCTATATCATTAATATTATTAAGTATTATTATTAAATATTATGTTCATTTGTGTGTAGACATGTATACATGTATCTGAAATAGTATATTATTGATATCGGATACATATTTATCAGATATGTATATGAGTTCATATATATTTATAGATGATATTCCAATCAAATTAGTTTTCGTTAAATACTGCTTGTTCAACAATATTTAAAATTTTGTATTGATTTATATATATGTTTCGAAATGGTATAAATGATTGATCTCTCATACATAAATATCAGATATGTATATGATTTCATATATTTATATATGACCTTCCAACCAAATTAGTTTTCGTCACAAACTGCTTGTTCAAATATATTATCCAATGGGAATTGTTTTTGAAACTAATGTATTGTTATAGATTTCATATACTTAATTTAATCTGATAAGCAATATATATCTCGTTAAATACTGCTTGTTTAACAATATGTAAAAAGTGGTATAAAATGATATAACTGATTGATCTCTCATACATAAATAAGACATATATATATGTTTTCATTTATTTATATATGACCAGCCAACCAAAATAGTTATCGTCACAAACTGCTTGTTCAAATATATTATCCAATTTGTATTGTCTTACAATTTAATATATATGTAATAGATTCCATAAACATAATTTAACTTGATAGCCAACTTATTCTTCGTTAAATAATGCTTGTTCAACAATATGTATTGATTTATATATATGGTTACGAAATGGTATAAATGATTGATCTCTCATACATAAATTTCAGATATGTATATGATTTCATATATTTATATATGACTAGCCAACCAAATTAGTTTTCGTCACAAACTGCTTGTTCAAAAATAATATCCAATTTGAATTGTTTTACAATTAATATATACGTAATAGTTTCCATATACTTAATTTAATCTGATAAACAATATATTTCTCGTTAAATACTGCTTGTATAACAATATGTAAAAAAGTGGTTTTAAATTATATAACTGATTGATCTCTCATACATAAATAAGACATAAAAAACTGCTTGTTCAAATATATTATCCAATTTGTATTGTTTTACAATTTAATAAATATGTAATAGATTCCATAAACATAATTTAACTTGATAGCCAACTTATTTTTCGTTAAATAATGCTTGTTCAACAATATGTAAAAATTTGTATTAATTTATATATATATTTCGAAATGGTATAAATGATTGATCTCTCATACATAAATATCAGATATGTATATGATTTCATATATTTATATATGACCTTCCAACCAAATTAGTTTTCGTTACAAACTGCTTTATAATTAATATTATTTAGTATTATTATTAAATATTATGTTCATTTGTGTGTAGACATGTATGCATGTATCTGAAATAGTATATTATTATATCGCATACATATATATCAGATATTTTTATGATTTTATATATATTTATAGATGATATTCCAATCAAATTAGTTTTCGTTAAATACTGCTTGTTCAACATTATGTATTGATTTATATATATGGTTACGAAATGGTATAAATGATTGATCTCTCATACATAAATAGCAGATATCATATATTTATATTTGACCAGCCAACCAAAATAGTTATCGTCGCAAACTGCTTGTTCAAATATATTATTCAATTTGTATTGTTTTACAATTTAATATATATGTAATAGATTCCATAAACATAATTTAACTTGATAGCCAACTTTTTTTTTGGTAAATACTGCTTATTCAACAATATGTAAAAATTTGTATTAATTTATATATATATTTCGAAATGGTATAAATGATTGATCTCTCATACATAAATATCAGATATGTATATGATTTCATATATTTATATATGACCTTCCAACCAAATTAGTTTTCGTCACAAACTGCTTGTTCAAATATATCATCCAATCGGAATTGTTTTAGAAATTAATGTATTGTTATAGATTTCATATACTTAATTTAATCTGATAACCAAAATATTTCCCGTTAAATACTGATTGTTTAACAAAATGTTATGTTTTATATATGGTTACGAAATGGTATAAATGATTGATCTCTCATACATAAATATCAGATATGTATATGATTTCATATATATATATATATGACCTGCCAACCAAATTAGTTTTCGTCACAAACTGCTTGTTCAAAAATATTATCCAATTTGAATTGTTTTACAAATTAATATATACGTAATAGAGTCCATATACTTAATTTAATCTGATAACCAAATTATTTTTCGTTAAATACTGCTTGTTCAACAATATGTAAAAATTTGTATTAATTTATATATATATTTCGAAATGGTATAAATGATTGATCTCTCATACATAAATAGCAGATATCATATATTCATATATTTATATATGACCTGCCAACCAAATTAGTTTTCGTTACAAACTGCTTTATAATTAATATTATTTAGTATTATTATTAAATATTATGTTCATTTGTGTGTAGACATGTATAGATATATCTGAAATAGTATATTATTATATCGCATACATATATATCAGATATTTTTATGATTTTATATATATTTATAGATGATATTCCAATCAAATTAGTTTTCGTTAAATACTGCTTGTTCAACATTATGTAAAAATTTGTATTGATCTACATATATATGTTTCGAAATGGTATAAATTATTGATCTCTCATACATAAATAGCAGATATCATATATTTATATTTGACCAGCCAACAAAAATAGTTTTCGTCACAAACTGCTTGTTCAAATATATTATCCAATTTGTATTTTTTTACAATTTAATATATATGTAATAGATTCTATAAACATAATTTAACTTGATAGCCAACTTATTTTTTGTTAAATACTGCTTGTTCAACAATATGTAAAAATTTGTATTAATTTATATATATATTTCGAAATGGTATAAATGATTGATCTCTCATACATAAATAGCAGATATCATATATTCATATATTTATATTTGACCTGCCAAACAAATTTTTTCTCGTCACAAACTGATTGTTCAAATATATTATCCAATTTGTTTTGTTTTACAAATTAAAATAAATGTAATAGATTCCATAAACCTAATTTAGTCTGATAACCAAAATATATTTTTCGTTAAATACTGCTTGTTCATCAATATGTATTGATTTATATATATGGTTACGAAATGGTATAAATGATTGATCTCTCATACATAAATATCAGATATGTATATGATTTCATTTATTTATATATGACCTGCCAACCAAATTAGTTTTCGTCACAAACTGCTTGTTCAAATATATTATCCAATCGGAATGTTTTACAAATTAATGTATATGTAATAGATTCCATATACTTAATTTAATCTGATAAACAATATATTTCTCGTTAAATACTGCTTGTTTAACAATATGTAAAAAGTGGTATAAAATGATATAAATGATTGATATCTCATACATAAATATGACATATGTATATGATTTCATACATATATATATGACCTGTCAACTAAATTATTTTTCTTCAAATACTGATTTTTCATCAATACGAGCAAGTTTTTATTGATTTATATATATGTAAATTTAAACGTATATGTATGCTATTTCTGTTAATTTGTTAGTCGTTATGTTATCGAAATAGTATATATGATTCATATCTCATTTATATATATCAGATATCTATACGATTTCATATATTTATATTCGACCTGCTAACCAAATTAGATTTCGTTTCAAATTGCAATATCATTAATATTATTAAGTATTATTATTAAATATTATGTTCATTTGTGTGTAGACATGTATACATGTATCTGAAATAGTATATTATTGATATCGGATACATATTTATCAGATATGTATATGAGTTCATATATATTTATAGATGATATTCCAATCAAATTAGTTTTCGTTAAATACTGCTTGTTCAACAATATTTAAAATTTTGTATTGATTTATATATATGTTTCGAAATGGTATAAGTGATTGATCTCTCATACATAAATATCATATATCATATATTTATATTTGACCACCCAACCAAAATAGTTTTCGTCACAAACTGCTTGTTCAAATATATTATCCAATTTGTATTGTTTTACAATTTAATAAATATGTAATAGATTCCATAAACATAATTTAACTTGATAGCCAACTTTTTTTTTGTTAAATACTGCTTGTTCAACAATATGTAAAAATTTGTATTAATTTATATATATATTTCGAAATGGTATAAATGATTGATCTCTCATACATAAATATCAGATATGTAGATGATTTCATATATTTATATATGACCTTCCAACCAAATTAGTTTTCGTCACAAACTGCTTGTTCAAATATATCATCCAATCGGAATTGTTTTAGAAATTAATGTATTGTTATAGATTTCATAAACTTAATTTAATCTGATAAGCAATATATATCTCGTTAAATACTGCTTGTTTAACAATATGTAAAAAGTGGTATAAAATGATATAACTGATTGATCTCTCATACATAAATAAGACATATGTATATGATTTCATATATTTATATATGACCTGTCAACTAAATTAGTTTTCGTCAAATACTGATTTTTCATCAATACGAGCAAGTTTTTATTGATTTATATATATGTAAATTTAAACGTATATGTATGCTATTTCTGTTAATTTGTTAGTCGTTATGTTATCGAAATAGTATATATGATTCATATCTCATTTATATATATCAGATATCTATACGATTTCATATATTTATATTCGACCTGCTAACCAAATTAGATTTCGTTTCAAATTGCTATATCATTAATATTATTAAGTATTATTATTAAATATTATGTTCATTTGTGTGTAGACATGTATACATGTATCTGATATAGTATATTATTGATATCGGATACATATTTATCAGATATGTATATGAGTTCATATATATTTATAGATGATATTCCAATCAAATTATATGACCTGCCAACCAAATTAGTTTTCGTCACAAACTGCTTGTTCAAATATATTATCCAATCGGAATGTTTTACAAATTAATGTATATGTAATAGATTCCATATACTTAATTTAATCTGATAAACAATATATTTCTCGTTAAACACTGCTTGTTTAACAATATGTAAAAAGTGGTATAAAATGATATAAATGATTGATATCTCATACATAAATATGACATATGTATATGATTTCATACATATATATATGACCTGTCAACTAAATTATTTTTCTTCAAATACTGATTTTTCATCAATACGAGCAAGTTTTTATTGATTTATATATATGTAAATTTAAACGTATATGTATGCTATTTCTGTTAATTTGTTAGTCGTTATGTTATCGAAATAGTATATATGATTCATATCTCATTTATATATATCAGATATCTATACGATTTCATATATTTATATTCGACCTGCTAACCAAATTAGATTTCGTTTCAAATTGCTATATCATTAATATTATTAAGTATTATTATTAAATATTATGTTCATTTGTGTGTAGACATGTATACATGTATCTGAATTAGTATATTATTGATATCGGATACATATTTATCAGATATGTATATGAGTTCATATATATTTATAGATGATATTCCAATCAAATTAGTTTTCGTTAAATACTGCTTGTTCAACAATATTTAAAAATTTGTATTGATTTATATATATGTTTCGAAATGGTATAAGTGATTGATCTCTCATACATAAATATCATATATCATATATTTATATTTGACCACCCAACCAAAATAGTTTTCGTCACAAACTGCTTGTTCAAATATATTATCCAATTTGTATTGTTTTACAATTTAATAAATATGTAATAGATTCCATAAACATAATTTAACTTGATAGCCAACTTATTTTTCGTTAAATAATGCTTGTTCAACAATATGTATTGATTTATATATATGGTTACGAAATGGTATAAATGATTGATCTCTCATACATAAATAGCAGATATCATATATTTATATTTGACCAGCCAACCAAAATAGTTATCGTCGCAAACTGCTTGTTCAAATATATTATCCAATTTGTATTGTTTTACAATTTAATATATATGTAATAGATTCCATAAACATAATTTAACTTGATAGCCAACTTTTTTTTGTTAAATACTGCTTGTTCAACAATATGTAAAAATTTGTATTAATTTATATATATATTTCGAAATGGTATAAATGATTGATCTCTCATACATAAATATCAGATATGTATATGATTTCATATATTTATATATGACCTTCCAACCAAATTAGTTTTCGTCACAAACTGCTTGTTCAAATATATCATCCAATCGGAATTGTTTTAGAAATTAATGTAATGTTATAGATTTCATAATACTTAATTTAATACTGATAAGTCAATATATATCTCGTTAAATACTGCTTGTTTAACAATATGTAAAAATGGTATAAAATGATATAAATGATTGATATTTATATATGATAGATCAATCATGTATATGATTTCATATTTATATATAACATCTAACAAATATATATATTGTCACAAACATATTTATCAATAAATATATTGTTTATCAAATAAATTATATCATGATTTATACATATATTTAAATTGTAAAACAATATGTAATGATATTATATTAACAACAGTTTGTGACGAAAACTATTTAGTTCAGGTCATATATAAATATGAAATATGTATATCTGATATTTATATATAAGAGATCAATATTTATACGATTTCGTAACCATATATTTTACATATGCTAAACAACATATTTAACAAAAATATATTGGTTATCAGATTAAATTAAGTATATAGAATCTATTACATATATTTAAATTATAAAACAATACAAATTGGATAATATATTTGAACAAGCAGTTTGTACGAAAATAATTTGATTGAGAGGTCAAATATAAATATATGAATATATGTATTTATGTATGAGAGATCAATCACTTATACTATTCGAAATATCAATATTTATAAATTATTAAATATTGTGATACAAATACTGAATATTAATATCATAAAAATATATATGAACTCATATAAATACTAAAAATATATTGATATAATGTTATATTTCAGATACATGTTAATGTCTACACACAATGAACATAATATTTAATAATAATAATTAATAATATTAATGATAAAGCAATTTGAAACGAAAACTAATTTGGTTAGCAGGTCAAATATAAATATATGAAATCGTATAGATATTGATATAAATGAGATATGAATCATATAACTATTTCGATAACATAACGACAAACAAATTAACGAAATACGTTTAAATTTACATATATATAAATCAATAAAAACTTGCTCATATTGATGAAAATCAGTATTTGAAGAAAAATAATTTGGTTGACAGGTCAATATAAATGTATGAAATCATATATATGTCATATTTATGTATCAATCATTTATACAATACATTTACATATTGTTAAACAAGCAGTATTTAACGAGAAATAATTGTTTATCAGATTAAATTAAGTATATGGAATCTATTACATATACATTAATTTAAAACATTCAGATTGGATAATATATTTGAACAAGCAGTTGTGACGAAACTAATTTGATTGGCATAATAAATATATGAAAACATATACATATTATTTATGTATGAGATATCAATCATTTATACTATTTCGTACATATTGTTAAACAAGCAGTATTTAACAAATAATGAATCATAAATTAATAATGGAATCATTAATACATTAATTTTAAAACAATTCCATTGAAATATATTTGAACAAGCAGTTTTAAACTAATTTGGTTGGCAGGTCATATATAAATATATGAAAAATATAATATGTGATATTATATATATGAATATCAATATATATACTATTAAATACATATTGTTAAACAAGCAGTATTTAACGAAAAATAATAGCTACAAATAAGTATATGAATCTATTACATATATATTAAAATAATAAAATTGATATTATTTGAACAAGCAGTTTGTGACGAAAACTAATTTGGTTGGCAGGTCATATATAAATGTATGAAAACATATACATATGTCTTATTTATGTATGAGAGATCAATCAGTTATATCATTTTATACCACTTTTTACATATTGTTAAACAAGCAGTATTTAACGAGATATATATTGCTTATCAGATTAAATTAAGTTTATGGAATCTATAGCAATACATTAATTTCTAAAACAATTCCGATTGGATGATATATTTGAACAAGCAGTTTGTGACGAGAACTAATTTGGTTGGCAGGTCAAATATAAATATATGAAATCATATGCATATCTGATATTTATGTATGAGAGATCAATCATTTATACCATTTCGAAATATATATATAAATTAATACAAATTTTTACATATTGTTGAACAAGCAGTATTTAACGAAAAATAAGTTGGCTATCAAGTTAAATTATGTTTATGGAATCTATTAAATATTAATTAAATTGTAAAACAATACAAATTGGATAATATATTTGAACAATCAGTTTGTGACGAAAACTATTTTGGTTGGATGGTCAAATATAAATATATGATATATGATATTTATGTATGAGAGATCAATCATTTATACCATTTCGAAACATATATATAAATCAATACAAAATTTTAAATATTGTTGAACAAGCAGTATTTAACGAAAACTAATTTGATTGGAATATCATCTATAAATATATATGAACTCATAAAAATATCTGATAAATATGTATGCGATATCAATAATATACTATTTCAGATACATGTATACATGTCTACACACAAATGAACATAATATTTAATAATAATAATTAATAATATTAATGATAAAGCAATTTGAAACGAAATCTAATTTGGTTAGCAGGTCGAATATAAATATATGAAATCGTACAGATATCTGATATATATAAATGAGATATGAATCATGTATACTATTTCGATAACATAAACGACTAGTACAAATTAACAGAAATGAGCATACATATACGTTTAAATTTACATATATATAAATCAAGAAAAACTTGCTCGTATTGATGAAAAATCAGTATTTGAAGAAAAATAATTTAGTTGACAGGTCATATATAAATGTATGAAATCATATACATATGTCATATTTATGTATGAGATATCAATCATTTATATCATTTAATATACCACATTTTTACATATTGTTAAACAAGCAGTATTTAACGAAAAATATATTGTTTATCAGATTAAATTAAGTATATGGAATCTATTACATATAACATTAATATTTAAAACAATACCGATTAAATAATATATTTGTACAAGCAGTTTGTGACGAAAACTAATTTGGTTGGCAGGTCATATATAAATAAATGAAATCATATACATATCTGCTATTTATGTATGAGAGATCAATCATTTATACCATTTCGTAACCATATATATAAATCAATACATATTGTTGAACAAGCAGTATTTAACGAAAAATATAGTTGGTTATCAGGTTAAATTATGTTTATGGAATCTATTACATATTTATTAAATTGTAAAACAAATTACAAATTGGAGAGTATATTTGAACAAGCAGTTTGTGACGAGAAAAAATTTGGTTGTAGGTCAAATATAAATATATGAAATATATGATATTTGTTATTTATGTATGAGAGATCAATCATTTATACCATTTCGAAATATATATATAAATTAATACAAATTTTTACATATTGTTGAACAAGCAGTATTTAACAAAAAATAAGTTGGCTATCAAGTTAAATTATGTTTATAGAATCTATTACATATATATTAAATTATAAAACAATACAAATTGGAGAGTATATTTGAACAAGCAGTTTGTGACGAAAACTATTTTGTTGGGTGGTCAAATATAAATATATGATATAATATTGATATTTATGTATGAGAGATCAATCACTTATACCATTTCGAAACATATATAGTAGATCAATACAAATTTTTAAATATTGTTGAACAAGCAGTATTTAACGAAAACTAATTTGATTGGAATATCATCTATAAATATATATAAAATCATAAAAATATCTGATATATATGTATGCGATAAATAATATATTATTTCAGATATATCTATACATGTACACACAAATGAACATAATATTTAATAATAATACTTAATAATATTAATTATAAAGCAGTTTGTAACGAAAACTAATTTGGTTGGCAGGTCATATATAAATATATGAATATATGATATCTGCTATTTATGTATGAGAGATCAATCATTTATACCATTTCGAAATATATATATAAATTAATACAAATTTTTACATATTGTTGAACAAGCAGTATTTAACGAAAAATAAGATTGGCTATCAAGTTAAATGTATATTGGAATCTATTACTGATATTTATTAAATTTGTAAAACAATTCAAGTTGATAATATATTTTGAACAAGCAGTTTGTGACGAAAACTAATTTGGTTGGCAGGTCATAAATATATGAAAACATATACATATCTGATATTTATGTATAAGAGATCAATCAGTTATATCATTTCGTAACCACTATATAAAACATAACATATTGTTAAACAATCAGTATTTAACGGGATATATTTTGCTTATCAGATTAAATTAAGTATATGAAATCTATAACAATACATTAATTTCTAAAACAATTCCGATTGGATGATATATTTGAACAAGCAGTTTGTGACGAAAACTAATTTGGTTGGAGGTCAATATAAATATATGAAATCATACATATCTGATATTTATGTATGAGAGATCAATCATTTATACCATTTCGAAATATATATATAAGTTAATACAAATTTTTACATATTGTTGAACAAGCAGTATTTAACAAAAAAAAAGTTGATATCAGAGATTAAATTATGTTTATGGAATCTATTACATATAATATTAAATTGTAAAACAGTACAAGAATTGAATAATATATTTGAACAAGCAGTTGCGACGATAACTATTATGGTTGCTGGTCAAATATAAACATATGATATCTTCTATTTATGTATGAGAGATCAATCATTTATACATTTTCATAACCATATACCTATAAATCAATACCATATTGTTGAGACACAACAGTATTTAACAACAAAAAAATATTGAAACTAATTTTGTCCCCTGGCTATCATGTATAAATATATGTAAAATTATATAAATATCTGAAATATAAGCATGCGATATCAACAATACCTTCAGATACATATATACACCTGTCTACTGATAATACAATATTTAATAATGATCTAAATAATATTGATTACAAAGCAGTTTGCTTGTCGAAAACTATAGCTGACATATATAAATATATGAAAATCATATACAGTATCTGATAATTATGTATGAAAGATCAATTATTTATACCATATTCGAAACATATATATACACAAATTTTTACATATTGTTAACAAGCAGTATTTAACAAAAAATAATTAGAGTATGTTTAGTCTATTAAATTGTAAAACAATACAAATTGGATAATATATTTGAACAAGCAATTTAAATATTTTTAAATATGTATGAGAGATCAATCAGTTATATAGGACAAAACCACTTTTTAAAAAACATATTGTTAAACAAAGTACAGTATTTAACGAGAAATACGTATTGATATCTAATACATTAAGTAATAAAAAACCAGAATTGGATATTATATTTGAACAAGCAGTTTGTGACGAAACTACTTGGTTGGCAAGTCATATATAAAGATATGAAATCATATACATATCTGATATTTATGTATGAGAAGATCAATCGTTATACCATTTCGAAATAATATATATAAATTAATACAATTTTACATATGTTGAACAAGCAGTATTTAACGAAAGAATAAAGTGGCTATCAAGGAATTAAATTATGTTTATTACATATATATTAAATTATAAAACAATACAAATTGGATAATATATTTGAACAAGCAGTTTTGTGACGATAACTAATTTGGCTGTCACAAATAAATGTATATATATATGTCTTATTTATGTATGAAAGAAGATCAATCAGTTATATCATTTTATACACCACTTTTACATATTGTTAAACAAGCAGTATTTAACGAGATATAAGTTGCTATCGAAATTAAATTATGTTTATGAAATCTATAACAATATATTAATTTCTTCAAAACAATACCCATAATATGTTAAGCAATTTGTGACGAAAACTGAATTTTGGTTGGAAGGTCATATATAAATATATGAAATCATATGCATATCTGATATTTATGTATGAGAGATCAATCGACATACAATTTCGAAACATATATATAAATCAATACAAAATTTTAAATATTGTTGAACAAGCAGTATTTAACGAAAACTAATTTGATTGGAGATATCATCTATAAATATATACAAGAACTCAAATTATACATATCTGATAAATATGTATCCGATATCAATAATATACTATTTCAGATACATGTATACATGTCTACACACAAATGAACATAATATTTAATAATAATACTAATATATTAATGATATAGCAATTTGAAACTTGAAATCCACGATTTGGTTGCAGATCGAATATAAATATATGAAATCGTATATATATCTGATATATATAAATGAGATATGAAAATCATATATACTATTTCGATAACATAACGACTAACAATTGAAATAGCATACGACGTTTAAATTTACATATATATAAATCAATAAAAACTTGCTCTGTGATGAAAATCAGTATTTGAAGAAAAATTTGACCCAGATCATATATATATATGTAAAATCATATACATATGTCATATTTATGTATGGTATCAATCGATATATCATTTTATACCACTCTTAATATTATTAAACAAGCAGTATTTAACGAGAAATATATTGTTTATCAGATTAAATTAAGTATATGAGAATCTATTGCATATACATTAATTTGTAAAACATTCCGATTGAATAATATATTCTTGAACAGCAATAAAACGGTATTATATAAATAAATGAAATCATATACATATCTGACATTTATGAGAGATCAATCATTTATACATTTCGTAACCATATATATAAATCAATACATATTGATGAACAAGCAGTATTTAGCGAAATATATTTTGGTTATCAGAACTAAATTAGGTTTATGGAATTCTATTACATTTATTTTAATTTGTAAAACAAAACAAATTGGATAATATATTTGAACAATCAGTCAAAACTTAACAACAAAACTTTTACATAATGTTGAGCACAAGCAGTAATAACAAAAACTGAAATTATAGTTTATAAATAAATCTATAACATATATAAAAAAGAACGTCGAACGTTCAAACTTTGCAAAAAAATATAAACAACAAAAACACAAAGAACTAACAAAACTTTTGGAACATCTAAAACCTCATAAAAATATCTGATATATATGTATGCGACATAATAATATACTATTTCGGATATACCGTACCACATGTCTACACACAAATGAACATAATATTTAACCAATAATACTTAATAATAATTAATTATAAAAGCAGTTTGTAACGAAAACTAACTTGTTTGGCAGGTCATATATAAATATATGAATATATGATATCTGCTATTTTATATTTATGAGAGATCATACCATTTCGAAATATATGTATAGATTAATACAAATTTTTACATATTGTTGAACAAGCAGTATTTAACGAAAAATAATATTGGATACCAAATTAAGTATATGGACTTTCTATTACGTATATATTAATTTGTAAAACAATTCAAATTAGATAATGACTGCAGACAAGCTGTTGTGACGAGAAACTTGTTGGCTGGATCTCATATAATACCTGTATATATGAAATCATATACATAATCTTATTTATGTATGAGAGATCAATCATTGATACCATTTTGTGTAACCATAAAACATAACATATAAAACATAACAGTATTTAACGGGACAATCAGTATTGGTTATTTGATAAAATTAAGTATATGAAATCTATAACAATACATTAATTTCTAAAACAATTCCGGATGAGATATATTTGAACAAGCAGTTTGTGACGAAAACAATTTGATGAAGGTCATATATAAATATATGAAATCATATACATATGCTGATTGTACTGAGAAGAATCAAATTATACCATTTCGAAAATATATATATAAATTAATACAGAATTTTTACACATTGTTGAACAAGCAGTATTTACCAAAAAAAAAATTATACACAATACAAATTATGCTTATGGGAATCTATTACATATATATTAAATTGTAAAAAACAATACAGGTTGAATAATATATTTGAACAAGCAGTTGCGAGATATATTTTGGTTGTGATCAAATATAAAATATATGATATCTGCTATTTATGTGTGAGAGATCAATCGGTATACCATTTCGGTAACCGTATATATATAAATCAATACATATTGCTTGAACAAGCGATTATTTAGCGAAAAATAGGTTGGCTATCAGAACAAATTATGTTTACATGGAATCCAATACATATTTATTAAAATTATAAAAAACAATACAAAAAATTGAGATGATATATTTGAACAAACAGTTTTTTATGTCTTATTTATGTATGAGAGATCAATCAGTTCATATAATTTAAAAACAACATGTTATAACATTTATACCACTATTTAAAACAAGCGAGAATATATTGTATATCAGGCCAAATTAAGTATATGGAAGCAATTACGTATATTAATTGTAAAAAGGCAATTCCAATTTGGATATTATATTTTGAACAAGCAGTTTGTGACGAAAACTATTTGGTTCAGATATAAATAAATGAAATCATATACATATGTTCTTATGTATGAGAGATGTCAATTAATATCATTTAATACCACTTTTGTTATTAAACAATCAGTATTGGCGGAAACTGTAGTTATCAGATTAAGTAGTATATGAATCTATAACAATACACAATTTTCTAAAAATTCCCGTAAATATTTGAACAAGCAGTTGTGACGAAAACTAATTTGTGGAAGGTCATGAGAATCATCTGATATTTATGTATGAAATCAATCATTTATACCATTTCGAAACATATATATAAATCAATGCAAAATTTTAAATATTGTTGAACAAACTGTATTTAACGAAACCTAATTTGACAGATATCTCTATAAATATATGAACTCATATACATATCTGATATAAATGTATCCGATATCAACATAATATACTATTTCGATGCATGTATACATGTCTACACACAAATGAACATAATATTTAACAATAAATACTTAATAATATTAATGATATAGCAATTTAACGAAATCTAATTTTGTGGAATAGAATAAATATGAAATCGTATAGATATCTGATATAATATAAATGAGATATGAATCATATATATATTTCGATAACATAACGACAACAAAATTAACAGAAATAGCATACATATACGTTTAAATTTACATATATATAAATCAATAAAAACTGCTCATTGATGAAAAATCAACAATTTGAAGAAAAATGTAGTTGACAGGTCATATATATATGTATGAAATCATATGACATGATGTCATATTTTCTTATTAGTAGTAATCATTTATATCATTTTATACCACTTTTTATATTGTTAAACAAGCAGTGACTTGGCGAAGAGTATTTTGTTATCAGATTAAATTAAAATATATAATGGAATCTATTACATATGCATTAATTTATCAAATCATATTTGAATAAACAGTAATGAACGAGATAATTTGGTTGGCAGGTCATATATAAATAAATGAATGTTATACATATCGATATTTTATGATATGAGAAGATCAATCATTTTATACCATTTTCGTGGCCATATATATAAATCAACAATACAATATTAGAAAAACAAGCAAAATTTATTTGAAAATATATTTTTTATTATCAGAATTGGAATTAGGTTTCTATGGAATCTATTACATTTATTTTAATTTTGTAAAACAAAACAAAATTGGATGATATATCAGACAATCAGTTGTGACGAAAACTAATTTGGTTGGCCGGTCATATAGCAAATATAATGAAAATCATATGAATATCTGCTATTTACATGTATGAAGATCAATCATTTATACCATTTCGAAATATATATATAAATTAATACAAATTTTTTTACATCCATTGAATTAAAAGACAAAAATAAGTATAAAATTATGTTTATAGAAATTGCATATATTAAATTGGCAAAACAGCCCATGAATGATATATTTGAACAAGCGTATTAAAAAAAAAGTGGTGGAGATGGTCATATATAAATAAAATTGAGATATATACATATCTGATGATAAATGAAGAGATCAATCATTTACCGTAACCATATATATATAAATCAATACATATTGTTGAACAAACAGTATTTGAGCGAAAAATTATATTTTTAGATTATCAGATTAAATTGAGAGTTATATGGAAATCTATTACAATTATATTTATTAATTATGTAAAACAAAAAACAAATTGAAACCAATATATTTGAACAATTCATAATGTCTGAGCAAGCAGTACTTTAACGAAAATAATGTCTGGAATATCATCTATAGATATATATATCAAGATCATAAAAAGTATCTGATATATAAGTATGCGTTATGTATTATAATATAATATTTCAAGATACATCTACACATGTCTGCACGCAAATGAACATAAATATTTAATAATAATACTTAATAATATTAATTATAAAAGCAGTTTGTAACGAAACTTGCAACTAGAGTTAGTACATATAATAAATAATATGAAAATATAATTAATGCCTTTATATTATATTGTAAGAAATATTTCATTCTATACCATTTCGAAATATATATGTATAAATTAATGCAAAAATTTTACATATTATTGAACAAGCATGTGTTACAACGAAAATAATTTGGTTATCAGAATTAAATTAATTATATGGAACTCTATTACGTATATATTAATTTGTAAAACAATTCAGAATTGGATAATATTTTTGAACAAGCAGTTTGTGACGAAAAACCTAATTTGGTTGGCGGGTCAAATATAAATATATAATTATATGATATCTATATTTATGTATGAGAAGATCAATCATTTATACCATTTTCGAAAACCTATATACGGAAAAATTTTAATTTTTACATATTGTTGAACAAGCAATGTTGGCAATTTGTTATCAGACAGAACAGTATATGGACTTCTATTACGTATATATTAATTGGGTCTTGAACAAACTTTGGTTGTGACGAAAACTAATTTGGTTGGCTTGTCATATATAAATAAATGAAATCATACATATGTATTTGAGAATCAATCGATTTTTTACATATTGTTAGAGCAATCAGTATTTGGCGGGAAATATATTGGTTATCGGAACAAATTAAGTATATGAAATCTATAACAATACATTAGTTTCAAAACAATTCCCGTTGAACAATATATTTGAACAAGCATTTTGTGACAGAAAACAGGGATTTGGTGGAGGTCATATAAATATATGAAATCATATACATATCTGACCCCCCCCCCATGAGAATCAATCATTTATACAATTTCGAAACAATATATATAAATCAATACAGAATTTTAAATATTGTTGAACAAGCAGTAACGAAACTAATTTGATTGGAATATCATCTATAAATATATATGAACTCATATACATATCTGTCCGATATCAATAATATACTATTTCAGATACATGTATACATGTCTGCACAAATGTATATAATATTTAATAATAATACTTAATAATATTAATGATATAGCAATTTGAAACGAAATCTGACTGGTTAGCAGATCGAATATAAATATATGAAATCATATAATAGATCTGATATATATAAAATGAGATATGAATCATATACTATTTCGATGTACAACGACTAACAAATTTTTAGAAATGTATACATATACGTTTAAATTTATATATATATATCAATAAAAACTTTAATAAAATTATTGATGAAAATCAGTATTTGAAAATAATTTGGATGACAGATCATATATAATATGTATGAAATCATACATATGTCATATTTATGTATGAGATATCAATCTATTTTATATCATTTTATACCACTTTTTACATATTGGAAAACTGTGGGCTGAAATATTGTTTATCGAGATATGGAATTATTGCATATACACAATTTGTAGGCATTCCGATTGAATAGTATATTTGAACAGGCAGTTGTGACGAAAATAATTTGGTTGGCGGAATATTATATATAAATGAATCATATATCTGATATTTATGAGAGATCAATCGATAACCATATATATATCAATACACATTGTTGAACGAACATTTCAATGGAATCTATTACATTTATTATACCCTGAATTGAAATGGGAATTTCGAAATTTGTGCAAATGTATGTAACAGGCAGAAGGAAGGCGTGCCACACCCCATTATGCATGTATATTCTTGATCAGCTCGACGGAGACAGACAACCCGTATCCGTAGATATCCCACTCATATTGCCATGGACTTCTGCAACCACAAAAGCTAGGACTTCAAATAAAAAACAAAATGTGTGTATACGCTGTGAGTTTATTTTTTTTTTCGATTTTCTTCGTCCATTTCTTTTTTATCGATAACTATCGAAATATCGCTTTGTTTTTTGAATCTGGCGTGCACCATAGAATCGTGCACTAAGTTGTGTTTGATTGCTATATTTTTATTTGTCATTTTGGATTTTCGCCCACAATTCAACAAAAGGCACGTATATCAAACTGGGATTTTTGAAATTTAGGCGAATGTCACTTTTTGAAAATTTCATTAAAAATATAGGTCTAGAAAAATGTTATTAAACAATAGGAAGTCTGCTGCAGCCGCAATACTTTGCACTGATAACCCGTGCATGCATATGTTTGTGTGTGTGTATGTGCTGGTGCATGTGTGTGAATAAATGAAATATGTTCAGTGATTCGATATCTCTTGAGCAGTCTCGACTAAAATTTAGTTACTATTTGTAAAGAGCAAAACAGAATTAGTGTATATTTGAAAAATGGGCAGTTTGTGACGAAGCTAATTTGGCAGGTCATATATTAGATATGAAATATATGATATCTATATTTATGTATGAGAGATCAATAGACATTTCGAAATATATAAATTAATACAAATTTTTACATATTGTTGGAACAAACGTATTTAACAAAAAATAAAGTTAACTGTCAGAATTAAATTATGTTTATAGAATCTCATTACATATATATTAAATTGTAAAACTATACAAATTGGAATAATATTTGAACAAGCAGTTTGTGACGAAAACTAATTTGAAGATAGATCATATAAAAATAAAATGAAATCATATGGACAGTGGGATCATGAAAACATATATATATGTACAAAATCATTTATACCATTTACTTAGACCATATAAATAAATCAATTAACATCATTGTTGAAACAAGCATTTATTTAACGGGAAATATATTGGTTATCAGAATAATAAACATATGAAATCTATAACGAAACTACATTAGTTTTCTAGAGACAATTCCCATATGGGTGTATATTTGAACAAGCAGTTACAATATGACGGAAATTTGGAAAAAAGATCATATATAAATATATGAAATCATATACATAGATAATATTTATGTATGAGAAGATCAATCATTTATACCATTTCGAAACATATATATAAATCAATACAAAATTTTAAATATTGTTGAACAAACATTTAACGAAAACTAATTTGATTGGAATATGCATCTATAAATATATATGAACTCATATACATATCTGATAAATATATATCAGATATCAATAATATACTATTTCAGATACATGTATAAATATCTACACACAAATAGTATAATGACAATAATAATACTTAATAATATTAATGATATAACAATTTATGATTAGCAGGTCGAATATAAATATATGAAATCATTTATGGGTATTATATATAAATGAGATATGAATCATATATACTATTTCGATAACATAACACTTAATAGAAATTAACGAAATAACATGCATACCGTTTAAATTTACATATATAAATCAAAACTTGCTCATATTGAAAAATCTTTGAAAATAATTTGGATGACAGGTCATATACCATAATAATAATGAAATCATATACGCTGTCATATTTATAACTGAATATCAATCATTTATATCATTTTATACCACTATATTGTTAAACAAGCGAGCTGAAATATATTGTTTATCGAATTAAATTGGAATCTATTACATATACATTAATTTGTAAAACGCTCCGATTGAATATTTGAACAAGTTGTGACAGCTTGAACTGAAATTTGGCAGGTATCATATATAAACAAATGGGAAATCATATACATATCTGATATTTATGTAATTTTGGAAAAATCAATACATATTTGAACAACATTTGAAAAATATTTGGTTATCAGACTAAATTAGGTTTATGGAATCTTTACATTTATTATACCCTGAATCCATTGAAAATGTCGAGATATGTATATTTTGTCACAAGCGCAACGAACGCGTGTACACCCCATAAATACCATATTCTTGATCAGCTCGACGAGCATTTTGTCGAGAAATTTCTGTCCGTCGCTCATCCGTGTTGTAAACACCTGGATTTTCTACAGTACAAGACTTCAAATAAAGCTCGATAATACCATACGCTTCAATACGAGTTTATTTTTTTTTTCGGTAACTCGTCCCATTCTTTTTATCATTATCGAAATATCACTTTGTTTAGTCTATCGATACTTACCGATCCAAAATCGTGCACTTTAAATTGTGTTTATTTGTATATTGAATCCGCACATTTTGTCGTTTTACTGAAACTTTTCGCCCACAATTCAATGAAAATTTGGCAAATAAACCGCATTTGGATGTCATAATAACTCCCAATTTCATTAAGAATTATGGAGTCTAGAAAAATGTTATTAAACAATAAAAGTTTCCATAGCACGTGCTACAGTACAATACGCATTAACCCGTGCATTACTATGTTTGTGGGTGTGTGTGAGTGTGTGCTTGGCTCCAGTGCTTTACTATTAATGAATAAATGAAGCTTCTTAATGATAATTACAGCTCAATGGAATTCGAAATTATCTCTTAGTCAGTAGTCTCGACTAGAGTTGCTGATTTAATTTGTAAAACAAAATATATTTGAACAATCAGTTTGTGACGAAAACTGGCGGGTCATATATAAATATATGAATATATGATATCTGCTTATTTATAAACATGAAAATCAATCATTTATATTTCGAAATGTATATATAAATTAATACAAATTTTGAACAAACATTTAACAAAAATAAATTGATATCAAATTCAAATTATGTTTATAGGAAATCTTATTACATTTATATATTAAATTGTAAGACTGAATATATTTGAACAAAACATTTGTGACGAAATTTCACAGTTGGGTGGTCATATAAATAAATGAAATCATATACATATCTGATATTTATGTATGAGATCAATCATTTGTACCATTTCGTAACCATATAAATCAATACATATTGAACAAGCAGTATTTAACGAGATATATTTTGGTTATCAGAATAGGTTTATGATATTACATTTATTTTAATTTACAGAACAAGCAAAATTGAGATATATTTGAACAATCATAAATGTTGGGCAAGCGAAACTAATTTGATTAGGTATAAATCTATAAATATATATAAATCATAAAAATATCTGATATATATGTATGCATTCTCTTCATATACTATTTCAGATATATCTACACAAATGAGCATATTTAATAATAATACTTAATAATATTAATTATAAAGCAGTTTGTAACGAAACTAATTTGGTTGGCGTCATATATAAATATGAATATATGATATCTGCTATTTATAAACATGAGAGATCAATCATTTATACCATTTCGAAATATATATATAAATTAATACAAAATTTTACATATTGTTGAACAAGCAGTATTTAACGAAAAATGTTGGTGTAGATTGGAAATTAAATATATGGACTCTATTACGTATATATTAATTTGTAAAACTTAATTTAGATTGAATGAACAAGCAGTTGTGACAGGTAGACTGGTTGGCGGAATATATAAATATATGAATATATGATATCTGCTGTATATGAGATCAATCATTTACCATTTCGAAATGTATATAAATTGTACAAATTTTTACATATTGTTGAACAGAAAACGAAAAATAGGCAATTTATCAATTAAATTAAGTATATAGACTCTATTGCAGCTGTAAAACAATTTCCAAAATTGGATAATATTTCAATTTGTGACGAAAACAATTTGTTGGGTGGTCAAATATAAATATATGATATGTGATATTTATGTATGAGAGATCAATCTATACCATTTCGAAACATATAAATCAATACAAAATTTTGATAATTATTTTGATAATTTTAACATTATATTAACGAAAACTAATTTATTGGAATATGCATGCATATAAATATATATGAACTCATATACATATCACAGATAGGTATGTATCCATTATCAATAATATAGGAACATTTCAGATACATGTATAAATATATTCACGCAAATGAACAAATAATATTTAATAATAATAATTATTAACATTAATGATAAAGCAATTTGAATCGAAAGCATTTATTAGCAGATCAAATATAAATATGTAAGTAGATCACTGATATATATAAATGAATGAATCTATATATTTTAACATAACGACTAACAAATTAACATTTTTATACATATACACGTTTAAATTTACATATATAAATCAATAAAAACTTGCTCATATTGATCAAATCAGTATTTGAAAAATGAATTTAGTTGACAGGTCATATATATATGTATGAAATCATATACATATGTCATATTTATGTATGAGATATCAATCATTTATATCTGCCACTTTTTATTATTAAGCAGTATTTAACGAGAAATATTGTTTATCAGATTAAATTAAGTATATGGAATCACAATACATATACACATTAATTTACAACTCGATTGGATAATATTTGAACAAACAGTTGTGACGAAAGCTAGTCATATATTAAAATGAAATATTTATATCTGATATTTATGAGAGATCAATCATTTATACCACCAAATATTATATATATAAATCAATACATGGTAAGCAGTGACTGGCAAGTATTTTAGTTATCAGATAAAATTAGGTTTTATGGAATCTATTACATTATTTTGAATTTGTAAAACAAAGCAAATTGGATATTGTCTTGAACTAATCCTAATGTTGAACAGAAAGCAGTATTTAACGAAATTTGTTGGAATATCATCTATAAATATATATGGAAATAATAAAAATTATCTGATATATATGTATGCGATATAATAATATACTATTTCAGATACATCTATACATGTCTACACACAAATGAACATAATATTTAATAATAATACTAATAATGTGAATATAAAGCAGTTTGTAACAAATTTATTGGCAGATATATAAATATATGAATTATATGATATCTGCTATTTATGTATGAGAGATGTCATTTATACCGTTTTCGAAATATATATATAGATATGCATTTTTACATATTGTTGAACAAGCATTAATTTAACGAAAAACATCAGATTAAAATTAAGTATGGACTCTATTACGTATATATTAATTTTGTAAGTAATTCAAATTGGATAATACCTGAACAAGCAGTTGAAATATATGGTTGGAAGGTCATATCTGATATTTGAAGTTGCCGATTTCGTAACCATATATAAAACATAACATTTGTTGAACAAGCAGTATTTAACAATATTTGAGATATCTAAGTATATTGAATTTATTACGTATATATTAATTGTAAAAGGCAATTCAGAATTGGATATTATTTTTTGAATGACGCTTGTGACGAAAACGAATTTGGTGTGAGATCATATAAATATAAATGAAATGCTACATATGTCTTGACATGTATGAGCAATACT